>JBAJNP010004125.1:0-35156 GCA_036877545.1 Yasuhikotakia modesta | reverse complement strand
CATTTGTATAATTTGGTAGTTTCTGTATATTTTAAAGATATTGCTCCACCCACCTGACTGACTCTGATTCGCTGACTCATTGGTTCCCTCTCTTATTCGCTGAGTCACTCACTCACTCACTTTCAATTTGTGCTGTTGTCATTCATTTATTCATTCATTCACATTCACACACTAAAACACTTGAATGAATGCATGTACACATGATATTGTCATGAAATCTGTATTTATTCTTTCAGTGTCAGAGCATGTAAACATCACGTTTAATGGGACTGCAACACAGAAAGTATGTTGGCTGAAATAGGCTGTGAGATTACTGTATTATATTAATATATATAATAATAAAAGAGAGGAGAAATATAAGTTATTAGCTCACAGGTGTTTGGAATAAAACCCTCTCTGTCTAAAAGCATTCATTTCTCTCTCAGGTTTTAATGCCTTGCTTTCCACATCTATGTGAGAAACACCTTCCTGATGGTATCTAAATAAGTGTATCTTCTGGTGTGGCTGTGAGATGTTTCTCCATCCCTGTGAGGCACGTGTCTACAGACATCAGATGAGAGCAGAACTATTTCAGTCAGCTTTTAATTGCCAGCAGACGATGTTTGGAGCAGACAGTGGCACGCTGTGAACCAGCTGTATTGAACATTTACTTCATAAACCTCACAGAAGGTCGTGGAGTTTTATTGAGTCTTGTGATCAGCAGACACATACAGACACATACAGACACATACAGACACATACAGACACATACAGACACATACAAACACATACAGACACATACAGACACATACAGACACACACTTAAAGATGGATTTAGGTACATATGTTTCTACTGAACACACAAAGTGTCATTTGCTCAGTCAGACAGGTGCTTTAAACGAGATTTGTTAATGGTGTTGCAATGTTTTCATTATTTTCCCTTTCAAACCCCAGAACCATCAAACTCTTCCCTGAATCAACAGCGCCACCTTGTGTCCATTAACGGAGTGCATTAGTTTATATAAGCTTCTAAGCTTCCCTGAGTTGGTTAGTAAGAACATTTTTCAAACGTTTTCATTTGTTTTTGTTAACTTTGGAATAACTTTGAGATTTTTCCAGAACGTTTGCTACCGCTTGAGAAATCCCCTGTTAGTTGAGCTTGTGTCTGGACATCTGTCTTCTCATTTTAAAGCTAAGGTTGCATCCTTGTAACTGCTGACAGAAATGTGTGTGTTAAGGGCTGATGTTTCTGAGAGCTGAAATCAATATGATGAAGTGTCTTCAAACAGCTGCTGTTTAATGTATGACAATGAAACAAATGACTGCTGGAAACTGTTTTCTCTCTATCTCTCTATAATCAAAACACTTCTCATGGTGAACAGATACATTTACGCTTTTATGTAAATGCTTTTGTGTTAAATGTGTCAATAATCATCAGTTTTAATCTGGGCTGCTGTGATTAAATCAAGTGTTTTATAAATGATAGCTTTAAGTTTGAACAACATCAACAATATTGTAATTCTAGGCTCAAAATTGCAAAACACGATCCCAGATTACAGGAAACATTCTTAAAATGTTGACTAATATTAAATCCTTTAGAAACAATATTAGTACAAATACAATTTAATGTTATATATATGATGCATTAAAAACAATATTTTAAGATTGTAGTGGAACGTTTTATAAACGTCTATTTAGACGTTTTTAATGTTCCTAGAATGTTCAGAGTAACATATTTGTTACGTAATGAAAACGTAACCTAACGTTGTTAGCTGGGTAAGGTTCATGTGATGTGTGTTTCACCAATAAATTGTATGAAAGTGTTTATTAGGGCATCTGACAGATGTTTACTCAACATTCCTGTTCGCTAAACAGCTGGAGACGTTGTCTGGTTGTGTTTGGGAAGCCATTTTCCCAACTTCTGTTAGGAAAACTTCTCACATGATTTCACAGTTTTATCTCAGAATCTATATCTCAGGTTCATCCAGCGTTGTTTGCCACACGTTTATTACCGCTATCATTTTCTTTTGACACAAACATGGCAATATTGTCGCTTATTGTGTCCTGCTTTTTATCTGATGTTGTAGGAAATATAACCCCTAATTTTCTGTGATATCTCAAAAGACTCAAATATGAGGCTATAGTTATTATAGGTCAAGCCCCGTCTGGTGTTTTTGTTCCCGTAAGATTTCCTTCACACTTCAAAGCTAATAAAGAAAGTGGAGCCATAGTTTGTAAGTCAGAGCTTGAAGTGTATTAGACACAGTCGAGTAACTCTTTCATTTGAATGGAGGTTTATATCTGTTCTCCTGCGGTTCGGCCGTATCTGTAGTGACGCTGTCAATGGCTCCCATTGAGTCTGTGGACTCATTCATAAAGGCCATTTCAATCGTTTTTTTCATCTCCGAACCTGAATGGACATAATTTTCTTTTGTGTGTTAGTTTATATGGTTTAGCAATATTTTGCTGTGTCTGTATGGGTGTTTATTTAGAGATGGAGTTGTGTATTTATGCAGCATGTGTGTATTTATGGTAATAAAATCAAGCTAATGGGAAAAACAGAATGACATTTAATAACATTTTTATATTCAGTCATTTTTGTGATAACTGAAAGTAACTCCTGTCCAAATTCTCAATAATAAAATGCCATAATACTTGATTCCAGTTGATTTTTTTCTACCAGTTATCATTACTGTAATACAGTGTGTTGTACTGTAAATGACTGTAACACAGCTGTTGTTGCTACTGTACATATTGAAATTATAAGGATGTGATTTGTTTTGGAAATTAGGTGTGATAATGTGCTTAAATGTTATGGAAATAGAAATAAATTTACTTGTTTTTCTCTTTGAGAGATTCCTCTAGAATACTGTGTGTCTCCATTAGCCTTTTGAAATATGTTCAAGTAGATTGAACAAAACAGAGACCTGCCTGTCATTATAAATGTGTCTGTTTTCGTGAACCTGACTTTGGCTGTTAGTTCTCTTTAGCATGCGGGCTAAACCCACGCGCTGTGAACGAACTGCGATTGACTTCAGTGAAACCCACACAAGAAGGTGTAGAGACCTTGTTCTGTTGTTAAATGCATCTGAAGCGAAACCTTTCCTTTCATTTCCACCGTGTATGTCTCAGTCGTTCTCCCTCTCGCCCACACACACTTCAACAGCCATAAATCCTGAAGAAATCGTACAGCGTTTCCTCCTAATTCCTAATAATTCTTATTCATTGTGTCTAGTAAAGCTTATTTACAGATACCTTCACAATAAATGCAATTTAATGCCAGTAAACGCAGCCAAGAGATTCAAAATGTTATAGATTAGCAGTGAAATTGATTTTTAAATTCACTTCTTGCGAGCGCGGTGCATTTACATGTGCATTTACATTCACCACAGACCTACGGTGTGTTTAAGCTGCACATTTGATCAGTGTAAGAGTTTCCTGCAGTTTTTGGGCTGCTAATGCAGTTGAGCTGCAGGAACATCTAAACGCATGACTTCTGTAAAACTGAACCAACTCTGACTGCAGCACAATCTTGCAATGCATTATGGGAATGTTTTCTGTGTGACAGAAAGACAGACAGACAGACAGGCAAAAGAAAGACAGACACAGGCAGAATGAATTATTGTCTTTCTACACTTGTCACCAAGCTATAATAAAATATGATGCCAGCAAAGGGCAGGCAGACAGACAGACAGAGAGACTCTTGTTTTCGTTGCAGTTTTGTATTCTGATGATCTTCTGAATGTTCTTCTCTGGAGCTTGTGAAGGATGCTGGAAGTTCAGACAGTTCTGTGGAGACTCATTGACATCACTCGATGACATCATCATCATCATCCACACACAGTCTGTGTTTATGTGTTTATTAAAACTGCTATCAGAGCAAAGCTCTGTTATTAAGCACATAGATGAGTGTTTAAAACTGATACCCAGCAGCTTTATTTGATGAACAGAAATAAAGTAACCTGCGGTTCTGCGTTTCAAACAGAGGTGGCGACAGAGAGGCAGAAGTTGCAGATTGCAGCCTTAACACCAGCTGTACTGATGGTGATTTTGTTGGCCTGTGGGTGGTTGGTAAATAAGAGGCAGGTGTTAAAAGCTCTTTAGTGAATTCATCTCTTTGTGTTTCAGCAGGGCGTCAGATATCTGCAGTCTTTTATCATCTCTCTGCATTAACATAATAGCTGTCATTCTCTTCTGAGGGCTGTTTGCTCTTCCTGAACATCATTGTCCTGGTTTGCGCTCCCTGATTTGCACGGCATTTGTTCTAAATTGTTCTAAAACTCTACCAGCTAACAGGGAGCGTTCTCAGAACGTTGACTAAAAAACGTTCTCTAAAAGTTATTTCAAAACATGTTCTTGCAGTAATGCATGTTTGTATAATTTTTTGTACTATTATATATTGTATTTTATATATATGGCATATTATAAGTAATTACATTTTTTACAAATGATGCTGAATTAAAAATTTGAATTAGAAAACATTTTAAACATTTTTGTTATTTAAAAACATTAGAGAAACGTTTTTACAACCTGAAATTAATCCTAAACTGTGTTTTTTTCTCTCTGAGCTTCAGTCCTGGTCCACCTGTCGTCTCGTGTGATTAAATGTACGTCTTAATATGTTCCTCCACCTGGACTGCATGCTTCCTGTTTAACAGGGTTCATTTGCAGGCTTGGCGGCACCAAACGTGTGTTGGGTTCTAAGCTTGGCACGGGCTCCTGGCATCGTTTAGGGTGACACAATAGTTTCCACCCATCCAGCAGAGTCAGGGACTGTCCAACCGCCACCCCCGCTCACCGATAAGAGCGCTTACAGAATTAACTAGCAGCTTTTGTTTGTTATCTCTAGCTGTTACCCACGTTAGCCGGAGAGACAAAATGAGGACAGCTGGGGGTGACCGAAAGAAGTGAAATGAAGAAAAAGGGCTGAAATGAAGATAAAGGGCTGAAATGAAGATAAAGGGTTGGTGGACTGGGAGGGTGGGTGATGGATTCATTAAACACAGAGAGTAAAAACAACTGAACTGTACATGTGAATTTGTAGTGTGAACTGAGGACGTTAAACGAGAAAAAAGCTCCTGTTCTCCTGTGAAGCTCAGTTGGCAGAGCATTGCGTTAGCAGCGTAAAGGTTGTGGGTTTGATTCCCAGGCAGCACATGTACCGGTAAAAAAAAATGTATAGCTTAAATGTACTGTAAGTCACTTTGGATAAAAGTGTCTGCCAAATGTATAATAAAGTGTGACTTATTATGTATAATAATGTATAATAAAGTGTGACTTATTATGTATAATAATGTATAATAAAGTGTGACTTATTATGTATAATAATGTATAATAAAGTGTGGCATACTGTACACAACCACAAATATAGCTGCTATAAGAGGAAGCGTCATATCAGAGATTTATTAAAGCAGCCAGTACAGTTTAAGTGTTAGTTATAGTTCAAATTAAACTTGTGTGTGTGTGAGTAAGAGCAGAGTGTGAAGTTTCTTCTTTGGTTTAAGGTTTTGTGGTGTGTGTTCAGTATTCAGATGAAGTCTTTAGATTAACTACAGAACCAGCTGAACTATCTTCAGTTTGGCATTTTAAGTTCACAATAAAATAAGTTAAGGCTGTGTAATGAAATCTAATAGTGTTACTCTTTCAAATGCAGACATAAGCTGAAACTGAAGTAGATTCTGTTTAGCACCCTATCAGACCGTAAATGACTCTCTCTCTCTCTCTCTCTCTCTCTCTCTCCATCTCTGACTGTCTTTGTCTTTCAGCCAGAATCTTCAGGGCATTGAACCCATCCTGTCTTCTTCTCGCCAGTAACTGTAACATCTCGGGCTGCTGTTGGCTCAGGAGGAGCTGAGTTAGCAGACTCTCTTCAGATGTGTGGCTCGCGTTTAGCTGTAAATCGCACACAGGAAGTCCTTCAGCTCCTGTAAAATGGCTTCTTCCCACAGTCCATTATACTCTCAGGCCAGAATTACACCTGCAGTGATAGAAGATAGTGGATCACTGTTTATCTACCCGTCTGTCTCTGTCTATCTAACTTTAGAGTTCTCTAGTTCTCCTCAGCTGAGGGGTTTAGTAACTACAGGTTCACCTTAACATAAATGAAAGACAAACATGGCTGAATACCAGCTAACAGGGACATTGGCTAACATTGTTTTCAAAAACGTTATGTATCAAATATATCAAAAATTATATTCTTCTTGTTAGTGGAACATTTTAAAAATGTAAATGTTCGTAAATTAAAAAAAGTTTTTGTTACATAATGGAAACGTTAGGGAAACGTTAGCTTGAATATTATAATGTTTTCTTATACATTGTGTAATCAAACATACAATGAATTTAAGATATTGTTGTAAATATTTTAACTACTGTATTTGAGATGTTATGTAGGTTTCTCTACATCTGCTGTTGTCATGAACTACAATTCCCATGATGCCGCACCTGGGCCACACCTACCACAGATGGCGGCCATTATCCTCATTAAGAACTTTATTTATACTCACCAGTTCTGTTATTCACGTTTTGTCCTGGCTAGTGATTCTGAGTGTTTTGCTGTATTTACCTTACCTGTGTGTTTCCTGGGCTGTTTTCTGATTGTTTTCTGCCTGCTTTTTGACCGTCGCCTTGTTTGTTGGGTTACTCTTGTTTTGTTTGGCTGGACTGTTTCTCATTGTTTTTGGTTACCTGTGCTGCTGTTGCTGTCATTGACCTGATTGTTTCACAACACTGCATTTAAATAAGACTGAGACCCTCTGTTCTCCAACCCTCATTACGGCTGTATCCTCTGTTAACCAAACAACAGCCTCCTATTGACTTTCAGTGTATGGACACAATAAGACTCTGGTGATGAAAATGTCTTTTTTTTTTTTTTGCAAACACTGTTTAGTTTTAAAAATGTTATTCATTTTAATGTAATGCTTTAAAGACATTAAACATGATGGGGGATGTTCCCATTAGCTGGCCGGTCAGTAGCATTTGCACGGGTTGCTGTAGTTATGATGCGAGTCAACAAGGCGTTTAGAAACACTCACAAACTGAGAGCAGCTGTCAGAGTGAAAAACAGATCTGACAATATAAACGCAGGTTTACAGCGAGAGCCGCAAGTGAGCAATAAATGAGTGAATTCAGACGCAGCTGTAGACACTTCTGAGCCGTATATGACATCAAATACACGTTGTGTCTCGAATGAAAGAAAACCACTTCAAATCCCATCCCGAGTAAATAAACACATCAACCCAGAGACATTTCATCCGACACACATGTACTGTGTCCATAAGCCATGATTCATTCACTATATAAGCACACAGTGAACTAAACATGTATTTGGGACACGGTATCAGATTCCTAATGTTTGCATATTCACTGTATATCCTCTGATCTGTACCTCATTTTTTGACAGAACTGTTTTACATATAAAGAAATGAAATGATAAAATGACATTATTCACATGAGATGTGTCTTTATACACGTTCACTGGGGGGATAAATGAATGAAATAATGAATCTGTGTTTTTTATTTCATGTTTGCTTTAAATAGATAAAAAACAGACCATGCAAATAAGTCTGTATTTAAAAATAGGACCTGTGAGACCCAAAATAATCACAAATAAATAATGAATCTGACAGAAAAATGTGTTTTAATTTCATCACCAAGACTTTTGTGTGATGCTGCATCCAGACCAGCAGAGGTCAATATAAGGCCCCAGTAACGGTGTGACCCGGGGAAGCGCATGTGTTACACCTGCCGGCATCTACAGGTGAGTAACAGAAGTTATTAGACAACTAACATCCTGAAATAACCTCAGGTATTAAATGGTGGGCGATGTTTGCTGTTTAAAACGAAGGAGTTTTTGTGTTTTGTGTATTGTTTGTGACAGCTCTGTGTTAAGTATATTTACTGAACAAGTGACTGATGTTAATGCATTGATCTCATCTGTTGTGTTAAGCTGATGCTGAATAGTTTTGGGCTGCAGTTTAGTGAAGCTCTCCTCTGTTATTTTAATTCAAATGTCACTTTAACATCCTGCAGACATGCTGAAGTTTGTAGTGTATTGAGTGTGTTAATAGTGATGCTATTATGAGATGCAGGTTTAATATTTGTGCGTTTTATCAATGTGGCCACATGGTGGCAGCAGTGAATTATATTTGAAGAAGTATGAATGTACTAATGCATAATATGAGTAAATATGTATGTACATATATACATATTTGAGTATTGAATACATATTTGAGAGTATTGAATAAGGATTAGGTTGTATTGTTGATAACTAGCTGTGTGTGTGTGAGTGTGTGTGAGTGTGTGTGAGTGTGTGTGTGAGTGTGTGTGTGAGTGTGTGTGTGTGTGAGTGTGTGTGTGAGTGTGTGTGTGAGTGTGTGTGTGAGTGTGTGTGAGTGAGTGTGTGTGTGGTTCACCGATAGTTTTTGCAGTCTGACACGTCAGTGTTTATATGTAGTTGCATCAATGCATTGTGGATATTGCATCTTCATGCGATCTGAGTTTCAGAAGTGTGTCAATAACATCAGTGTTTATGAGTTTATCTCTCATCCGGATCACTTCCAAAGTCAGTGCAGGTAAAGTTTTCACCACGGCCGTTCATCAAGCGCTTGAGAGCGTCTCAAGGTTCGAGACGTTCTGTGAAAATGCTGAGAAATGCAACGTTTCTTTGCAGTGACCTAGAAACCGGCAAACAATTGAAGTTAGAAAAGTGACCATTTATGTGAAATGACTCCAACAGACAACACGACGCAGATATGAAATGGAAAATGCAAATAATTTACCACCTCCTCAGAACTGAGGCCGTCACTTAAATTCTCGAGCCCAAAAATAAGCATAAATGATCTGTGTCAACACCACATTACAGATTATAGACTAAAATGAGAGCAAACAGCACTTTACAGACTTTATTTCTATTATAATCTGCTCAGAATAACATTGGAGAGGCGTCCGATTATAGCGGCAGGGAAAGTGAGAGTAATCAGGGATTTTCCGGCGTTCCGTTGAGAGGCGGCAGAGAAAAGGGGGCAGAAAAGAATCAAATGTCTGAAAGAGTAAATCTCTCGTCTGAGGAGAGCGGCTCTGGCGTTTATAGAAGCGCTTCCCGCTCATTTTCTCAGACGTTGAGCCGTGAGGATGTGAGATGGAGGTTTCAGGGACACTGCGACTTCCTTTTAAAACACAAAGAATGATGGTTGAATCCAGCCACCGCTGTGGCTCGGTCAGGGGCCAGAGGGAGTAATGGTGAGAGGGAGTTTCCTATGATGGGGGCCATTTTGTGGTCTGAATATTTGTGGTTTCTGTGAGACAAGTGTTGTTGTTCATATTAAGGTTTTGGTGTTTTAAACATCATCATAGTGTCACTTGTGTGATTGAGCTACATAATGATTATTTAAATGTCTGACTTTTTGAGAGTTATGTGATTTTTAACAGCAGTCTGACCCTCACAGACAGGACTTGACCTCTTTCTAGCGTCTCTCCTTATGAAAATGAACCATGGTTTTATTATAGTAAAGGTAGTAAATTGGTTTTGTTGGCAAACTGATTACCGTATGTATAACCAAGTAGTAGGTTAAACTCCATATGATAACATCATTTGATTTAACTTGAGTAACTATGTTTGTAACTATGTAAAAGTCTGTGACATTTTACCAGCTTGACTGATAAAACCTCTGCTCTGTTGAGACCACAGACGTATTATTGTATTCCATATCTAATATCTGCCTCGCCACTCGAGACAGAATATAAAGGTGTCCACATACCACAAAGATATAATAAGCAAAATAAGCAAAGAAAGTGGGGAAAACTGTCATGAATTTTGCTTTGAAAGAGCACACAGTCTTTTAGAGAACAAATGACAACATGCATGCTAACATGAACTAGCAAAAAAATCACCAGTTCCTCTTATTTTGAATAACAATGCAATAAGAGAAAACTGGCACTTTTTTTGTGCTAAACTATACAGTGGACATGACACATTATTCAGGGACAGTATTGTGTTGTAATGCAATAGAATTACTGGACACTGGAATATTTTCAGTGTGTGGTGTAATGTCCAAACACATTTAGGGGCTGTTGTTTAGTAAGTACTATTGTGGGCCAGATCGCAATTTTCTTTGCATGTATTCAAGTGTAGATGGTGCATCATAGAAATTTTGTGGAAGGGGAAATGAGTCCTAGAAATGGGTTACTCCCTAACTAGTGTACTTACTACTAAGGTGGGGACTGAAATGAGAAACATTGGTTGTGTTTCCTGTGCTGAAATATAGATATATGGGTTATGTGAATGTTTCTGATTTTAGGCACAAAGGAAATTTTAAGTGGAAAATTATATGCTTCACATACAATAAAATTATTATGCTTCATAACTTTACACTGTAAATACAACAACTGAAATATTGACAAGGTGTGAACTTCTGAACTAGCAACTTCTGAGCCATAACATTTTCCCCTGGGGGCGAGAGAGAGAGACAGTGGGGTGAGAGAGCGAGAGATGAGAGAGAGGCATGCATTCTCATATATGTCTGTTTCTACACGTCTAAATGCACCTGCAGCTCTTTCTGTGAGAGCTGCTGGTTATGAGGGCAGAGGGTGTGAAAATATGACGTGAGGTTTTCACAGAAATGTTTCGCTCATGTTGTCGCACCTGTCTGTGTTTATTACTCCTGTAGACGCATGTTTACTCCACAGAAACGCACTGCCACTTCCAGCTATTATGTGTGACAAATAAGGCGTTTGTAGTCATTTTTAACATGTTGTGTGGATGTTTGTGTGTTGCGGGGGGTTTAGGGCCCTGTTGGCTTGAATTCCTTTAGCCACTCAAGTCTCAAGTGTGTTTTCTGATGTGCATTTAGCTTTAACTATTCAGTGCAAGTCTAGTTTGTTTGAATCAGAATTCATATCTCGATTTAGATCAAGTCACAGTGTATTTCTCATCAACAACAGACAAGAACGACGCGTTCCCGGCTAACATAATGTTCTCTTGCAGTAACCGTAGTGGAATATTAACGTTATATATCAAAAACATTATTCCTAAGCTTTTAAAGGAAGAATTTAAAAATGTTAGAGTTTAACCAAACAATAATATTAATACTGATTGTTTTGAATGTTTTGTTTATTCATGAAAATTCAGGGAAACATTTTTGCATTTGTAGCTGTAGTGTGGCTATATTTGCATGTTTCCTACAATGTGAAAACAGCCAAGTTAGACTATAAATAATATTCAATTTCTTTACCTCTTTTAATAATGTATGGATTCTTCCTCTGATCTTACAGTAATAAATGCAGCTAATTTATTACAGTAGAACAGGCCGGAGAGATAAATGATCTTGTCCAGAAAGTGATGTCACAGGTTCCTGCGCACACGTGTGTTTAATGACGACGTTAGGAACCGTTCGGACGCCGAGAATTCAATCAAAACAACCCTGTAGGGAGTTATTTTGCACAGCGTGGCGTCCCTCAGTCACTTTCGCTGTATAATTACCATTAAAGAGAAACTTTTCACATCTCACCCGGCATGTGTGCTTGTGCTAACTGCTCTAAAGAAACAGAGCCACACTTAACCATTGTTCACATTAAAGTGGCCTTACCCGGCTAATACTGTTAGCCTGTGAGCATGTTTCCCTGATGTTGCCATGGGTAACCAAAACTTTTAAAGTGTTAGTTATAAATAGAAATTAAAATGATGATTTTTTTAGATGATGCATTAACACAATTTCTTGATTAACATTTTTCAAATGTTTTTTGATGTGTATGATATATGACGTTAATAGATTCTACTAATGTTACTGCAGTAATGTTTCATGAGAACTTTGAGAGAACTTTCAGAGAATGTTTCCTGCTAGCTGGGTAGCCGGGTCACCAGGATAAAACCTCATCACTTTGAGAGCCTCGTCTCTGTCTGGCACCTTCGATGGCATTGTTCATAACAAATTCACTGGTTATTCCTGTGAAATATACATGTGGCTGTGCAACACTGAACAGAAACAGAAGACATTAAAATTGCATAGCAGTTGCTGTACTGTCTTTGTCGGCTCTTGTCGGCTCTTCCGTGCAGGAGGTAACAATCCAGAGAACTTAAGATGCGGTGACTTTACAGCACAGTTAGAGAAAGAAGTCTGGATGTATAAAGACTTTCCTGTTTGTTTGATGTTGAACTTTTGTGGCTTTTTACATTTTCATTTTTCAATTAAGTAATTTTCTTATCAGCACAGAAGTCAATTATAAATATTTTAAAGATAACATTTTTTCACTGTTATGGTTTAGCAATAATCACTGCGGTCACTTCTGTTATTTCCTCCAACATCTTGGAATTTCTTTAACTTTAAAGCGCAGCAGGGCATTGTGAGATTGTTTTATGTGTGGGGAACACGTGATGTGAACTTCATAACTTACATATTATATTGAAAGTTGTGGAACAGCAGAATTGAAGAACGTGTGATGATGAAGTGTGATTGATTGTACTAATGCAAAACACTGTATTTAAACTGCCTGTAAATTAATCTCCCGATGCAAATGATTACAAGAACTATTAATGTTAAACGTTTTTGCTTATAAGAGACGACATACTGTAACTGATTTTAGAACAAAACATCTCAGAAGGAAACAGAAGCGTTTGTCATGCAGAATGTTGACTTTGACATTTTACACAGCCATTATCATTCACATCATTGTTCTGTTAGATCTGTAGGGACTCATTATGTGTAAACTTTGTCTCAGATGTTTCTCCTAAAAATCATTGGGAAATAAACAGATGAGACAAAATGAGACCAATGTGGCCATGCAGTGAAGCTGAGTTAATCTGCTCTCGGGTTTATACTGAAATCTCTGACTTCTGAGTGCTCCTCTAAAACCGCGAGGAGCCATAAATGAGATTTTTGTGGGTTTTTAAAGTACGTAGACTGCAAAAACTTTGGCGGACAATATTTAAAAATAACTTGCAGAAAACTTTCTTGACCTGTTATTTATAGGACGATCGTGTTATAGGGCTGATTTATGGTAAGTTTGCATTCAGAGATCTTATATTTTTGATTAAGAGGTCATTTCTGCACCGCAGGTTATGCACTATTATTAACTAGAAATATTTTGGTGCCAGTATTAATTTTCCTAATGTTCTTGAGGAGCGGAGCAGAAAGAGGCGGCGGCTAATTACTTTCTCTCCTCTTTTAACTGTGTGATATCAGTAAATTATGCAAACATTAGTAAGATGGATCTGCATTAGAATTTGAATGAACTTTATGAAAGACCTTTGTGGTCAGTTGTCAGCTGAATTTCACACACATGAGATGATGGAGATTAACAAAGGTCATCTGAAGAAAATGTTGCAGGTCTCCCTGGAGAAAACCAGCGTTTGTGTGACTAGCACAAAAGAAAAGGGCTCAGGTTGCCCAGGTTAAACTTTACTCATGTAGAAGTGATAATAATTGGTTGTAAATAAAGTTTCCACATTGTAAATTATTTCCAGAATACATCTTGTCTGTCTGTGTGTGTGTGTGTCTGTGTGTGTGTCTGTGTGTGTGTGTGTCTGTGTGTGTGTGTGTCTGTGTGTGTGTGTGTCTGTGTGTGTGTCTGTGTGTGTGTCTGTGTGTGTGCCACTCATTTAAATACTCTCTCAGACATGAATGTGTTGCTTTTAACGCTGTTGGCTTCGATTGTGTTTTTTACAGTAAAAAATGTCTATAATAGAGCTGATTTTTCTAGTAGTATTGATTTCATAGAGTCACAATGTCACAATTGTGCTAAACCCACGTTCCATGCCTTTATCTCGGCCTCACTGGAGTCGAGCTGAAGGAATTATACAACAGAAAGACGCTGTTATAAACTGCAGGCCTGTTAATTCACTGTTCGCTTTCTTCAAAGTCAGAATTGGATCCTGGGGCCGTCCATTCAACAAGCATGAAACTCAAGCACAAAAATAATATCTTTTAAATTCTGCCCTCAAAAGACATCTCAGCCACTGGTAGGTTTGAACAAGTACACCGCATGCAGACTTACGGCCGCTTGCAACAGCACAGCCGCTTTTTTTATTCACCAGCTTCTTGACTTTTTCCCAACTGGCACAGAACATCTGTCACCAAAAAGGCTGGATAAGTGGAGCACCAGTGGAGAGGAAATCTGCCATTAGAGCCATTTTGCCAAGAGAACCACTTGAATAATTTCTTGAATCATTTATGACTTGTCTCCAAACGGGCAACATCCTCACACCGCTGGTTTCCACCGTGGAGTGAGAAAACGTGAATATTATTTACAAAAGCATCTGCTAGCCGTTCTCCACCGTTCTCCCCTTGGACACTAAAGTGGCTAATCCACCGTCTGAGAGAAATCGTGTACGCTACTTCACAGAATTAGCATTGTGGGATTAATCGCTCATAAAATGCAGTCAAAACACCGTACCTGCCTCCTGCTGGGGGTGTGTTAGTGAATTTAGATGTTTATTTAGCCGTGTTTGATTTAGCACTGTACAACACTGGTGTATTAAAACGCGGAGGCCTAAAGACTTTGTTAGCAGTGTTTGCCCAGTGTCACTGTTGCTGGTACTTAAGGCTGAAGTTTCTAACCCTATGTTTGAGTAATATTAAAAGTGATGCATGCCTTAGCAAGCACCGCTAATGAGAACAAAAAGTAAGACTTGGTGTAACAACAGGAACTGAAGTTTCAGAGCCTGTGGAGTCAGACCCAACAGTGAGTTTGCGGTGGGCTGTGGAGGCCACATCCACCCTTGAACCGTTTGTGACGCGTATAGATGCGTTTGCATGTGTTCATTAATAATGTATTCATACGTTTCTTTGAATCCGTAGTATTCATGGTAGATTTATCTGTTCTTATTTTCTGCTACTGCATTAATATTTGACCGTGTAAAATAATGCTGTTACCTGCAATGTTACCTTGGCATTGTTCAAATGGAAATTTGGCTTTGGGTTACTAATAACTATTAGCCAGTTTAGCATAATTATTATTGACATTTAATGGAAAAAAATATTTTATACCATGCACTTTTAAAAGCGTAAAATGACAGAAATTTACCGTCATATCATGACAGTCACTCAAACTTTAACTTTATTACGATATAAAGCGTTTGAGCTCTGACCGCATCAGTCTGTGTTTTGCCTTTGTGTCATGTGACCTTGATGTGGTTTATTATTCACGGGTGACATTTAATTGCCCCCGTCCCCCTTCAGGAGTGTGAGTCTGCTGTTGACGTGCAGGTCTGGTTTGGAGACAGGAAGTTGCAGCCGCTGGGTACCGCTGCTCTTCTCTGTCCAGTCTGAGCGTTTTCAGTCTGGCAGGACGTCCAGTTTCATCAGTACTGTCTGTTTGAATCACACACAGTCTGTGTTTCATGATTTAACATCTGTTCCAGTCAACTTCACCTGCTTTGACTTTGCCTGGCTGATATCTCAGAGAGATCTCATTTCTTCTCAGTCTTGTCAACGAGTCTCTGAACCCAGAAGAAATTCAGTAGAATAAACTTAATTTCTAATGAAGTCGGTAAGTTTGTGTGAGGGTTAGATTTGGGGCTGCAGTAATAGTTGATACTGTTAACTTAGTTATGAACTGCCACAAGATTGTTTCACAGACTTTATACTATCTTATTAAAGCGAATCTGTGGCTGATTTGTATGAATTTATTTGTACAGTTATATACAGTTATAACAGATTTTGCCCCAGTCGGTGGGATTAGGGGTGAACGTTCATAAGTTATCTTTTCAAAAATACAGTAAAATCAACTTATTAAACCATTAATACTATAAAATTAATATTGAAGATGTATAAGTTTTAGCTATATAGACTGTGTTAATGTTATAGAGTATGTTTGAATATCTATCCAAACGTAACGTCACATTTTACATTCAAACATCTTGAACACTAGTTAGCACAGGTTCAGGTTTGTGTTGTTTCATGCCGTTACCTGTTATGATGTAAGACGTGAGGTGGGTGTTTTCTCGGCAGAGGCGGTAGTTCCCTGTTGGTCGCAGCTGCGGGCGAGATCCGATCTTAATGAAAAATGTTTAATCATTGTCTCCAGAGCTATCATTAAAACTCTGTGAGAATAACTGCCTTCAAAGTGTCTTTATTGGTCGCAGTTGTTCTGCAAAGTGGCAAGGTCAGGTATTTGCCGGTGGGAAACGCTATCTTTCTATTAGAGCCATTTCCTCCTCTTATCTCTGTAACAGGGCTGACTGCTGCTCTATTTATCATCAGCGAGTTCTGTCTTTAGGAAGCTCGCCGCTTCTATAAATGTCATTCATCTTCATCCGGCCCTCTGATTGGATCCTGATTTAACCTAAAGCGAACTGAATCGTTTGATGGGACTCTCTGGCATATTGGGACAATAATGATCCATTGGATTCTGTCTTTGATTTCCAATGCAAGACTCCATTTTGTGCAGTCGCACAATGAGCGAGTGCAGTTCTCTAAAGCAAAACGTAAAACGTTAAAATCAACTGTATTTGGTTTCTGTTCCACAGTCTGTACAGTAATAAACACCAACACAGTCACACAAAGAAACTTATGGAAAATTAATAGATTTTGTTCAAAAAGAGATTCGTTCCATCGACGTGATAAACCTGCAAAACTGTAATGAATGGAGCGTCTTTTCTTCTCGTTGTTTATGGTGATCGTGTCGTCAGGGCTACAAATTTTCTTCACAATTTCACACAGTTCAACCCGAGTGTCACAGTTATGCTTCAGTGTGTGCGTTAGTGGTCCAACATTAAAACTACGTTCAGGCAATGTTCGTGTTCATGTTACACAGGAGCTTTAATAAAACATGCTAGTGTTTCTGAGCGGCTGTCTGTGAGTTTAGTGAAGCACAAATAAAACCATGAATTTGACATTTTAGTGTTTCTGCAGTGGTGTGAGAGGTGGTAACTAAAGCTAATTTTAGCTAGTTACATTCCACAACTATAGCAAATGTATTAATTTACAACTAGTCTTTACCATGTTTTCAAGGAAAAAAATGGTTGTGCCTTTTATGCTAAATATTTGACAGGAACAGTTATTGGTGTAAAATACATGTTCATATGATTTTCATGCAGTGCACATTGAAATGAAAAATGTTTGTTTCGCTCCGTTATGATTCTTATCGCTTTAGAAAAAAAGCTTTTCATCATATTTTGATCACATTTCATCACTTCTCATAAAATTGAAAATCTGAGTGTGTAGCAGAAAATAAATGATACAAACGTGGTTAAAAGTTTACAAGACTGTTGTAATGTGACCGTCGTATTCCAAAATAAAGAAATCTGTTAGTTTTAATAAAAATAACTCTGGGGAAATTAAAGTTGGTGTAGTTGTAGAAACACCATACATCTTCCATTGTGGCTGTAGTGGTTTGTGGACGGCACTCAATCTCCCTACCTCACACAATTAGTTTTGTGGTTGAAAGCCTCCGGCTGTACCCAGGTCAGTTTCAGCTGCTCAGCTTGACTGTAGCTGTATAAACCCTTCCAGAGTGTAATCTTGTGCTGAGATCAGCTCTGTTTCACGGTCACCACGAGACATTTATCTTGTATGTTTGATGAGATGTTTGAGTTTGAGATGTTGAGGGTTTTTGGTTTTGAATGAAACCTCAAGAATTTATTTCCTCAAGCTTTTGAAAATGAAATCAGGATATAATGTCACTTTATTCATGTCACTTTTGTATACAAATATTTCACTTGTTTGTGTCTAGTGTTAGTCAGGGACGTAAGAACTGTATGTTTCTGTGTTTAAGGTCCTTATTGGTGTGAGGTTTCATCAATGGCACAGTACACAGACACACCAGCATGTTAGGCGTTCATGTTTGATGGGGACATGCCATAGATGTAACAGTTTTTATACTATACAAACTGTATATTTTATCCCCCTACAACTCTCTGCTGTTTTAGGTTTTTCAAAATGAATCATTCTGTGTGATTTATAAGCTCGTCTCTTTTCTGGTATCGCTATTTGTGGAGACGTTTAATACCAGGACCACACACACACACACACACACACACACACTGTTATTCTGGCATTTTGATAAACAAGGATATTTTTAAAGACGTCAGCTACGATTCGCATGTTACAGAAACGCATTAGCGATTCTGCAGAGAAGGTCGCTGCCCGTGTTAATATTGTTAATAAAATACATAAGCAAATGAGTTACATGCACTTTACTGTACATTGTTTTTAAATAATGTAAATCTACACACCCTCCAGGCTGTGCTGTAAACTGTTAGCGGCTTCTGAAAACTAGCCAGAGTCGTCGTATGGAGCGGGTTAAAAAAAACCCACATCTAAACAGAAACCAAACACCCGTTTTAATGAGAGAATGACGTGATCTGTGGTGTGGAGTGATATCTGCTACCGCTCGCATAGGAACAGGCATGAAAATCTGATTCATTTTTTGAAAAGTCTTTGTAGAGTTACTGCATTTCAACGAAATCAAAACAAGACAAAAAAAAAACCTCACAATCTGAACCGCATCTGAACTTGCATATCAAGAGGAAACGCACAATATTATCACCATACTGAAGCCATTAAACAGATTCCTGCGAAGTCAATGGAATTATTTTCTGAGTGTTTATTGTGAATGTGGCGTCCAGCTGGTGTGGAGAAACAACACATTTGGGACTTCACAGAGAACAGATGCCTTCAGAAGAGCAGTCTGAGCCCAACAGCACCACACGTTCACGCTGGTTTGTCAGTTAGTTTCACTTGTGTTTAAAAATCCCTGGTGTTGAAAGTTGTTTAGCGGACATGAATAATGACAGGCAGATATTCTCATTAAATCTTATTGTAGGATTGCAAGAAATACCAACATGATTTTACAGCAATCTGGGAATATTGGCTAACATTTTCCAAACGGTTTTGCTACATTAGGGAAACATTCTTGCAAGTTAAAACTGTTAGTTGGGTAAACAGTAAAGTTATAGCAACGTCTAAGAAACTTTTTGAAGGTTTCTAGAACTTTCAGATTAGTTTTGTTACTTAATGGAAATGTTGGGAAAATGTTCTTAATCTAAAATTGTTAGATTTGAGACTCAAACGTATACAAAACCTCAGTTTCTTGTGTTTCTCGTACCACAAAATAGCAATATAACATGAAAGGACACAGAACTGAACTGACAGGAAAATGATGATATCGTGTGACAAATGAAAACCTCGTGCCACAGTTTGTCTGTACACTGAAGTCTCCAAGATTTTTGCCATTTGCTGGGAAAATAACCGTCCACAGATGAAAATAATTTCTAAGACAAACGACAAAATGACATTGTGGGAAACGGGCCACACACACACACACACACACACACCTGAAACGCTGTTAACACAATCACATCCATTTAACCACAAACACCCCCACAGACAGCCAAACACCTCAGTGGAGACTCAGTTACAGCTTTGTGGGTAGTGAAGTGGTATTAAATCATTTTCATAAATGTTAACAGGCAGAGACGCAGTCAGAAATAATGGGATTCCATCACTGAATTGCTTAATGCTGGGCCTGATCTCTCAGTCTCTCAGTGATGGCAGATCTGGGTCCAGGATCAGTCGGTTCCTCCGCTGCAGTCAGTCAGGCCCGAAAACCTCGGGCTGTGAATCATATCTGCGCTCAGAAACTGAGACTCAAAACCTGAAGCTTTGTGGTGAAAACAAACACAACATGCAGTTGACTTAACATTACGCTTCCAGTTCTGTGTGCAAACAAACATGCATGGAACACATTTAAATATTCAGTGTGTTCCCATACTGGGAATCGCATGTTGCAATCGTCACCCAGTAGAGTTAAAAAACCTGCAGCAATATATATATTATATATATATATTATATATG
Source organism: Yasuhikotakia modesta (assembly GCA_036877545.1). NCBI lineage: Eukaryota > Metazoa > Chordata > Actinopteri > Cypriniformes > Botiidae > Yasuhikotakia > Yasuhikotakia modesta. The sequence goes on along the minus strand of JBAJNP010004125.1, from coordinate 15,390 downwards.
TGTGTGTGTGTGTATATGGCATTTATATATAGCAGTACTTTGTCTCACTATAATACATACATCAGTTTCTCACAGTGGTTACATTATACCTCATTATTGTGGCTCTTGGGGAGTCCAGCGTTGTTTTTGTTAAAGCTTCACAATGTAATTACACAGCAATGCATGGCGGCATCTCCTCCCACACATGTTGAGAGATGCTCACAGCCAGTCAGGTTTCAGCTACATTTCTGACGACTGCTATTATTATCCTGATGTGGACTCTGGTGGAACTGGGGACCGTGTCAAAGATAATAAAGACGTCGTCCTTCAAACGGACGTGTGCTTTTAGACTTTCATCTTTGTCTTATTTTTAGGAAGACGTCTTGGAAAGTCTCAGAAGGGCTTTTGGAGGAAGATTGTGTTTGTCGTGTTCTAAAAACAGAATCACTTAAGTGTTTAATGACCTCCATCCTTAAATAGGTGCTTTGTGAGAGGAATAGATAAGTTTGTACGCAGATGCTTCGCTAAGAACAGCACGGTCCATTTTTCCCTCCGATACCCTTTCATGCGCTGCTGCCCCCAGGTTTGTGTGTTCGCTTGTGTTTAGCTTGTTGATAAAGCAATTACAAAACCAACAACTAACTTCATCGGTTTATCGGTGGGAAGGCTAAGAGTTTATAAGCAGACAAAAATGACTATTGAAGAGAAGTATTGAATACCGATGATGTGTGTGTAACGGCGACATCGTAATTTCTCTCGTACCACAAATAAGAATTATTTTATTAAACGGCCCCTTCAGGGCAAGAAAGGATTGCTTTAACATTTAAAGGGAGGGTACCTCTCGACTGGAGCTGTAATTAAATAGCTGTCTTGTTTTAATTGAGCAATTTATCCGTGTACGTTAGATAATTTGCTTCTCACTGTAACTTTATATAACCAACTAAGTGGCGAGTCTCTGTTTCCATAGAAGGTAAAATGGATATAAAATGCAGCTCATGTGCTTAACACACACAAAGCAAAAACATCATTTGGCTAGTGCTGAACAAATATGAAATGTTAATGTTAAATGAATGTTAAAACGGTGTAGTTTTCTGTGTTTGTTGGCTCTCTGGAATATGTGATTCAAAGCATTTTGTGTTCATTTTGGTGTTTGTCGTATAATGGCTGCATGTATAAGTGACTGTGGTCGTGTATTAAATGTCAATTAACGTCACAAAGCTGAATGTGTAACTTTTCTCTCTGTACCACCATCTCAGGTTAAAACATTAAACTGCAGCTTACTTCATACTTCATCTGAGTATTTACAACCGACAGGGTAAATTATAAATCATTATTATAAACTTACCTTTAAGGAATCAGATTGTGTCTGTCACACTGATCTGTCATCTACGTGTTCAGTAAATTATTTTTGCTTTTTTGTGAAGGAAAAAGTGACAGATTGCAGCTTTAACTACAGATTTAAAACATTACATAAATATGAAATAAACAATAATTTGGAAGCTGTTCAGCTCAAGTTACCGCTGCACAGATTTACTTTCATTTTGCATGTAAGTTGTGAGTAAGAAAGAGGCTTTTAACTTCCACACAAAGGCTCTGGTCCTCTAAGTGCTGTTTCATTTATTAAAACATGACTTGAATCCTTTTTGTCTTTTGGGTCATGAGAAGTTTTTCCTGTGTTGCACAGGTTCAGTGACTCTAGATCAGACAAGGGCGCGAGTCGTAATGTAGGCAGGCTGCCTAGCTAATGGGGAACGTTTTCAGAACATTGACTAACGTTCTGGAAAAGTTTTTTCAAGGTTATCAAATAGTTATAGCAGTAACATTTGTGGAACTTTACTGACATGTTTATTTCAAAAGGTTGTTAGTGGAACTTTAAAAAATGTTAAAAAAATATTAAAAGTCTGAAAATAATTTTGGTAACCAACAGTAATGCGTCTAAAAAATGTTTTAAATGTAACTTTAAAAATAAGGCTTGAACGTTTTGATAACAGAAATGTTAAAAATGTTCTTACAAACTAAAATTGCACTTACTGCACTTGCTTTCAGTGAATCATCTTAAAACAGTCGGCCACATTTCATTTCATCTCAATCATCACCTTTTCTTCTCGGTGAGCTGTTTTATCTCTGAGGACGGCTGACAGGCCGTCGTCCTCAGCTTTCCTCGTAACTGCACTGTAACTGATTAGAAAAAGCGCCTCCCTGCAGCAGCCGTGCATCACTGCTGGACTCTGAGCAACATCTGATGCAATTCCAGCTTCAGTTTTCAAGCAGCCCAATTACAGGAGGTTATTTATAAGCACTGAGATGTAAAACAAAGCAAAACAAAAAGTTTCTGAAAATATAAGTGATGCTTGCCTGGGCCAGTCGTTACCAGGGCACTGTGGGTGGTTGCCAGGGCATTGCTAAGGTGTTCTGGGTGTTTCTAGCTAAGGGGGTTTTGGTGGTTATGTCAATCAAATCACTAGCCAGGTTTTAAGGTGCCAGAATTAAGCTACATTCCTAAATGTGCAATTTAATTACTAATCATTATCATTTATAAAATAAATAACTTAATTGTGTTTCTTGTACATGTACTGTGGTGCTACCATGTTTTTTGTATCATGAAAAAGGCATGTTCATGCATATGCGTTTAAGTACCACACGACCCCATATAAATCTATAAACGTTTCACAGTTTATCTGTCTGTTGAAATCTCTTCATGAATGCACCGGGTAGTTATTGGTGTTAACCAGCACCAGGAATCTTGTCTTAAATATTCATCTGATGTGAAATGCGATCAGTGACCAGTTCATCAGCGTGAGCAGGTTGTTTAGGTAAATGCATGTGCATCCATATTTATGGAGTTAAATGATGTTTATATAAGGCTGAGTGACACCGAATGGGAGTGTATTGCAGCACTCAGGGACGCTTGTGTTTAGATAATTGCCACTTCAGTGGGTTCAGGTCATTCGTATGTCTGATGTTATTATGGTTTGTGCTGATAATTCGCGCTCTTGGTGTTGATATATTAGAAGTAACTGACGTGACCTTGCGGTCCTTTCGGTACCTGAGGCAGTTTATCACGTTTTCAGTTTGGGGAAATGTGTTGTTGCCATGATTGGATACAAATTTGAAATCTGTAGTTATTGTTTATTGTATATTATTGTTATGTTTTTAATGCAATAGTTTTTAAAGTTATTTTAACATTATTCTGTTGTAATTTAAAATCTCATTTAACAGTATTTATAACTGTAAACCATAACTTTTAATGGTTAAAATGAACATAAATAAGTTAAGCAAGTACTGAACAGTACTGAACAGATCACAGTGCACAAAACACTCTCTTTACCTCAGTTAAAATAAGGATTTATGGGCCTGACTTTACTAAGAAAGGTCTGTTAAAAATTCAAAACATCTTCAATATTGTGATTTAACCAGAGATGGCAGCAGAGAGCCAGAAGTTACTGGTTGATGTTTTAAAGATTGACGTGTGATTAGTTTGTGTTTTCTTGCATCCTTCACTGAATTTGCAGGTTGTCATTTTAATGTGCAGGAAGTGCAGATTTTAGGCCTGACAGGTGTTTTGTTGAAGCACGTCAGATGTCTTTGAGTCAATTTGAATGAGTAGCCGCAGCAGGACAGATGCTGTACATCACATCCACACATCTAACACACCTTTACTTCATCATACTCACCAGAAATCATACCGATCGTCTCATCTGATGAAGAATTATATGGTACATTCGTCAAAACTGAGTTATTGACATATTCTTACTTTAATATATAACTTGCACTATTAAAGGTTTTTTTGTTTGTTTTAGGTTTTTGGAAAAAGTGCATTTTGGGTGTTTAATTCAAAAAACAAAAAAAGTTCAGTTTCAGTTTTGGTATATACAACACAAAAACTTGAAACCTCACTGTCTTAACATTTCACATATGCACATTATAGATTCAAATGAGTGCAGATGCTTTTTGAAGCCGCTGTATGAAGTTTATATGCGTTTTGCATGTGCCGCATGTGTAAATTCCCTGAGTCTGGATGTTGAATCCCATCAGAGTTTTGATCAGTTTAATGGACGGCTGTCTTTGCATTAAAGCGACATTCGAGTGTAACGTAGACCCCTGAGGACCACAGCTGTGGCCTCATTGTTCCATGATGGCACAACCACAAGCAGCCCTCTGATCTGAATTAATTATACCCACTTGTAAAGCAACATCATGCTAAAAATGCGAGGTCTCTACTGGTCTGTCATGGCTGTATTGCAGAGAGATGCATTAGTGTCTCATATATTCATTATGCAGACTTAGTGGAACACTAGTGACATGTCTTGCTGTCTACATGGGCAGCTACCTTCTAAGGGGCCATTTACACAGGAGGAGTTAGACGGAGTGCAAGAGAATGGAATAAAATGCATTACATGGCTAGTTTATAGAGAACGTTCTCTGAACGTTGGCTAACATTTTTTAACGCTCTCTTAAAGTTATCAGAGTTTTTGCATGAGTAAAAACTGTTTTAGTTATGTTAGCAATTTGGGTGATAGTTGAGCATTTCAAATTTTTTAAAAATTTGTTAACTAGGGACATACAAACACATTTTTAGACCTGGTGTTAACATTATTGTTTGGTGATGAAAATGTTATTAAATGTTATTTTTTAAATTCTTTATAGTACAACATTCTACAAACTACTTAAATAATGTTTTGGTATACAATTATCTAATGTTACAAACCTTCTGCTAACATTACTGTAACAACATGAGACACATTTAAGAGAAATCTTTTAGTAAACATTGGCCAACGTTATGAGAACATTCTGAAATCGTTCCCTGCCACAGTGTAGACTTGACTTGCGAGCGACGCAGTCGCGTGACTTTCCTTGTCATGAATTGACATTGATTTGCGCTGGACGCCGGCCATCGGTGAAGTGTTTACAAACCCAGATCAAGCTGTCCTCAGATTCATAATGACTGGAGAAGGGCTCGTCTCTTAAATCAAAAACGTATCAAAAAGTTGTCAGCGGTCCAGAATTCAAGCTCGGGATTTTCAGCGTTAGCAATTTACCTGGGGATACAGAAGAGAGTCTGTCATTAGCTTCACGGAGCGTTTAGATGGAGAAGTTTCAACTCGACTGCAAGTACATCAGTGTCAGAGGATTTAGGCACTGTTGGATGTGCTGTATTAAATATTAAGAGTCCTCAGAGATATAATTGGAATAAATTGGACACGTCTTGTATACTAAATAATGTAAGAGCGGTATTCCATAGATGACAAAAAGGCCCTATATTATTAACTTTATGACTATTCTCTGAAAATGTATCTGCTGAGCACCGCTGCAGTAAAAACGGTTAAGTGTTAAACTTTAGCTATAGAAAATGGAAGCAAATTTCTTATTCATGGAGTGGTTTAAAGTATTTGCTTCACGGTGCATAAAAACATATGCACCCTTATCTAATTTTGTTTATATAATAAATGCATTATGTATTACTCATTCATAGAAACATAATGTATGCAAATGAGATGTTTCTAAAGTGGTGTTTGTCCCTGCAAAAAAGCCCACTGGGGTGTTGTTGGCCGGTTGCCAGGGCATTGCTATGCAGTTGCTAGGGGGTTTTCGGAGGTTGCTAGGTGGGCCGGGTCAGGAGAAGCTCACCCCCAAGTCTCAGAGCTGCTCTGATGTTTAAAATGGCTCTGTGGGCAGTCACAGACACGCTGTGAGTTAAGAAGCCCTGTATTTGTACAGTTATTGTACTGATGTTGTCACTGTTTTCTTCATTTAAAGGGCTTCTTGCAGTGATTAGATGTATCTGACCACAAAAACGATCATTTTCCTCTCATGTCATCACCGCCCCCAAGATTTGCTCTTTTGTTATTAGTTTGCTGTTTATTGGAAACTTTGACTGTATGGAAACAAATGTAATGGTGAGAAATGTGTGCAGCTCTGAGCAACTGTTTGGGTTAATGTGGCAACATCTCCTCTCAGTGTCTTCTGCAGCCGCTGCTGACGTTCACAACAGAGTCGATGTTAAGATGGGAGGAATCCTCACAGCTTAACTCACTAAATAATTTAACAGTCTTTGATACTTTTCACTTTACTTTGCTTGATCTGCAGCTAAATATTGGCTTGGGTTTTTTAAGACTTCCTCTAGGCATTTAAGAAGTTTAAAGGATTAGTCCCCCCAAAATGAAAATATAAAGGTTCTGTCTTACCCAAATATCTGTCTACTGCATGCTGATATGCAGATGCATCCGAGGTGACGCCTCAGTGCATCTTGACAGGTTTGAAAGATTGCTGAACTACAGTCAAGAGTCATTTAGGTGCATATAGTGACTTGGTTATAACCAGTAACCTGGGGTGCATAAAAAAAACTCAATGCAAGTGCGTCTAATGCGACAAACGTAGGAGGAAAATCCATTTCTGTGTTCAGCTGCAGTGTGAAGCTGATGCGTGTTTTGCTGCAATAATCTAACAATAATTATAGTTTTAAAAACAACCAGAATTTTTTTGCAAATGTGTCTGATGTAGGATAAAATTTTAACTTGATTTATTTCTGCCTGTTACATTTAGTATGTGTTTTTTCAATAAACTACAGCAAAGTACATTTTATTTTGCTATTTATACATAAAATGTCTTGACAAGGTTATTTTCTAATATGTACAGTTGTTAAGCTGTGCACCTTGTCCATAATGTATTTTAAAAGGCATTTGCAGAAAATGTGAGACACAAACTTTTTCTCCAAGGACTAAAAGTCCCATCAAGACCATTATTTTTAAATTAAATTAATCCGTCTCATTTAACGCTTCAGTGCCAAGAGGAAAGTCATTATGACACCAACGTAGATTTTTTTTTTAGCAGAAGTGATTTGTAAGTTAACCAGTCGTATCGCAGAGGAGACCTGTAGTAATGTGTCTGCCAAAGCGAGGCTGTTTCTTACACACAGTAAGATTCATTCACCTCACTGGCTGGTTTTACAGTGAGTTACAGTCTTAATTATGACAGCAGTAATTATAGTGTTTCACAACATCACATTTGATGTACTTGGGTTGTCAGTAAATCATTTATTTATGTTTGTAAAACGGGACAAAACATGTTCTACAGCTTCACATGATTGCATTTAGAGAGAAAGCACTGTTTGCAAATGTCAGTTTCTCTGGCAGGTACTGTAGTTTTATTGTGTAGGACCTGATAGTACCAAAAAACAAAATGGCTGCTGCATTTGATAAATGTATGTGGAGAAACAGGAACAGTTTGTACTCTTAAGTACTACTTTTCTGATTTTTCAATAGATGGAGGTAAAACAGTTTTAAGCTGTTGTGTAGTTTAAGTTAATTCTCTGAATGCTAAATCTGTCAGTATGTTTAATATGTGACATTTGTTGTTTTTGACAGTGTTTTCAAACACTGAGGGATTAAAAAAGAAAAACCCTGAAACAGAAATGAAAAACTGCAGAATTATAGCATTCAGACCAGATGACTCCAAAACAACGCGCTGCTACATAAACCTTTATTTGCTCAGTTTATAGCTTTATTTTTTTTTTAATAAATGTAATATTTTGATGTTGGTGATATAAAATTGGATATATAACAATGACTTTATGTGCCTTTTATTTAGCTATAAAATTAGTGCAGTTTGATCAGATATTTCAACAGATCTTTGATGCTGTTAGTAACAGATGGAGTTATTAGACTTAAACCAAGAACATATTTTGTCTTTCTGCTCTTATATCTACACACAGTATGTAAATACAGCAACAGACACAAGTTTACATACAAGGGCTTACACACAAAATCATGTTTACATATTTTGATGCTGCGAGTTTCTGGGTGAGCAACAACAGCTGGTATTTCTCAAGAGTCAAATTATCCATTGCTTTCATTAAAAGGCAAAAGTGTGTGTGTGTGTGTGTGTGTGTGGTGTGTGTGTGTGTGGTGTGTGTGTGTGTGGTGTGTGTGTGGTGTGTGTGTGTGGTGTGTGTGTGTGGTGTGTGTGTGGTGTGTGGTGTGTGTGTGTGTGTGTGTGTGTGTGTGGTGTGTGTGGTATATGGAGTGTGTGTGTGGTGTGTGTCAGAACACCTCCTTGAAAATGAGATCGCAGCCTCTGCCGCATGTTCACCTTTGGCTCATTAACAGAACGTGAAAACGAGAAGCGTTTGATCTGTGTGATGGAGCAGCAGAAATCTGTAGGGGCTGAGCAGGGGCCGTGAGGGGCACCGTGAGGGGGGTTTGAAGATGATGGGTTTTCAGGGTGATAATATGCTTTGATTCAGACTAATTAGCCTGTGTAATTACTGCAGGCAATCTTTTGGCACTGTGGTGAAGAGTTATTAACAGGAACATGAGGGGTTAAATTATGAGGTCAGAGTCATTTCTGTAACTTCCTGTAAGTCACAGGTCATGCATTTACTGGCATACGATAGCTGTAATGTAAGTGCTTCATTTTATGTATAATCTTAACAATGAGCAGCTAATCTTGTACATGTTTCTTAACATAAACATGACCTCAAATCTGACCTTTTCATTTGCACTAATGCTTGTTCCATTGTGTCCAGTATTCTGCAGAAAATCTTTCACCTCATGTAGTTATTGTTCAGTGTGGATTAGCGCTGGGCAGGTAGCGCCTCCGATATACAACTTAATGGCTTTTTGGTATTTATGTATAAAAAGACAACAATCCATTAAAATGCAGGTGATGTTTACCGAAGCAGCCATTACCCTCTAACCTGTTTTCCTGTTTTAATCCATAATACAACGTGACATTCTTTACAGAAGTCCTTTGTACGTCCGCGCTGCTAATTTTGGATGTTCGATGTGTTTTATGATATTCAGAGACACCCTGGGCGATTCGGGACTATAAGTCTGTGTCAAAACCTCCAGTATCCCTCCTTTTCTCACTAATTACCAGGAACCTCATAAATTTTCAGGCCGTCATGTCTGGTGAGTTCAAGTCCCAGAACAAATTTGGATCTTTTTGAACATCCATCTGGTGAGAAGAAAGACTGGCTACCCAGTTATAAAATCTGCAGATACTATATGGTTCCCAAATGTTTGTTTGTTTGTTGCTGTAATCGTGTGGTTGTGCACACACACATAATTTAAAGGAATTCTTCAACTTAAAATGCTAATTCTGTCATATTCAGGGAGACTGAAAGGAACCGTTCACCCCAAAATGTCAATTCTTTCATTATTTACCCACTCATGTCATTCCAAATCTGTATGACTTTTATCCTCTAAGGAACACATAAGAAGATATTTTAAAGAACATTGCTAGTCAAACAACAGTGGCACTCATTGATGTACATTGTATGGACACAAAACCACAGAGACATTTTTCAGAGTATCTTTGTTCGTGTTGCACAGAGAAAAACAAACTTCTTCTACATTGAAAATGTTATGTGAGCAGCAAATCATTTATGGCTGACACTCTTGTGTATTTCATTAAACATTACAGCGAGTCGTAGCGCGGTGCCATTGTACTGAATCCACTCAAGCGCTTGTTCATTTCATTATCTGCCTTTGTGTCCACAGAAGACATGAAGAGAGTTTGTCTCTCACATGAGAGGAAATGATGACAGAATTGTAATTTCTTGAGAGAGACGTATTCCAGAATTATAAATCACATTTCTGTACTTGAAGTATATGAAACATGTCAAATAACTCTGTTAAATCAATTAGAATTGGACATAAACTTTCATGAGCTGATATGCATACTGTAAACATGAGCTATTGTAACACAAACTGCTAAAAATAAGCGTACAGCCACTGTGAATCATTTCTTACAGTAGATTTTGATGTAATTGCAGTTTTAGGAGACGCTGAGGGTGTTTTTATCATGTTGTGTGTTGTCAGAACTGATTTTATTTATTTGCATCTAATACTTCACATTAGCTGCACATTCACAAACATTTGCCTCTGAGACTGATTATGGATAACTGACAGATACAGGCCACTGTAAAGAGAAGACAAATGCGTACAGTTCAGGATACTGTATTTGTCAAATGAGTTTAATATCTGTGGTATTGTTCTGGTACTGTCAGTGCAGGTTTTGCTTTGAGCTCTGGCAAATGTCAAAAGTAGCTTTACTGTATGTTTATAACACTCATTTTACCCGTTACAGAAGATAAAATGCTGCGTCATTAGAAATAAACACACATAGCTTTTGCACGATGGCTAGTCTGCGATTTTATTAGCCCTTTATTCACTGTTTATTTTTAAAGCTGCAACCCATACATTTCTTTAGTTAAAAATGAACAAAAACCTGTGGATTTGATCAAGTACATCAGTGTTCAACACAAACTCCTTATAATGATTCACGACAGTATCACTACAATAATCATTTATCATTTCAGATGTCAGTTGTCTTTAACATGCGTAATGAAAAGTAAATAACCTGCAGTTTTCTGTTTCAAACAGATGGCGACAGAGAGGCAAAAGTTACAGATTGCAGCTTTAACTTTATATTATATTTACACACAGGTATATGCATGTAGTTATGTACACTACAAGGAGACCCAAAGGTTTTCATTAGTACACAGTAGTTGTAAAAGAACACCATTATTTTGATGCCTAGTGGGATCTTGTAAATAATGTATTTGACGTCTGTGCTTAGTTTTAGCATCTGCAGTGTGGCAGTCTTCTGAAATCTGTTCAGATTTCATTAATTGTGCAACAAAGTGATGCATCCATTACTCTGAAATCTAATTGGTTAAGCCACGTTTAAATCCATTAAAAGCATCCAATATATGCACATTTACAGTAGGACTTATAAATTAAATTCTGTATTGATGTGTAACGCTGCATAGCCATAAACAACCGTAAACAATTATGCTAATGAGTTTGTATTGGTGCATAAATGTCACGCCACGTCTCTTTACCACAGAGAAATGACTGGAACGCACAGCCTCTCTCAGCTTATTGTGTCATTATCCACCAAATCTGCTGCTTCTGTAAGGTTATGAGTGTGCCAGCGCTGTCTGAATGCTATAGCCAGATTTATCACTACAAAACGCTATAGGCACCTTCAGTGGGTTTTTTTTTGTTTTTGCCCATGATTCAGCAGCAGTCTGTCACATCAGCTTCTCTTACCACACAAGACTTCACCATCTGGAGCTAATCGGATAAACGCTAGCTGTACCTGCAGCAGTTTCTGCTCAGATCTTTCTCTTCATCCCTCCATCCGTGTGTCTGTCTGCGCAGTCAGGTGTGGTTGAGAACACCTGCCCACTGCGTCGGCACGGTTACCACTTTTAGGTTGTGGGAACGTTTCCGTGAAGTAAAATGGTAATGGTGTTTTGAAAACCTCCAGAACGGTTGAAAGCATCCAGTGTATTAGACGTTGTGTTAACGTTATCGCTTGGAATAACAACATTAATCAGACAGATTTAGTGAACGTTTAAAGAACATTCAATGAGAACGATCTGAGAATGTTCTGTTAGCTGGGCAGTCAGTGGACACACTTGACAAAATGTGTTTTTCATTATCAAAGCCTGTTAATCTTCAGGCGTGCGTCAGGCTTAAGTGTACAAGTTTGGTGGAGGAACATGAATTGTGCTCGTGTAAAAATTGCTTTACAAAACTTGTTTTAATCATTCTTTATTTTAAATAGTGGTGCTGGACTCCTGTTGTTAGTCCTAAAATAAAAGTGGCTGTTTTGCATTTTTATTCCAAGTTTGGAGGAATCCTGTTCCTCCAAACACATTGGCAGGAAGAAAATAATCTCCATCCTGCATCATGGAATAGTTTCATTGTCCGTGCAGAATTCATCACATCTGAACCAACATATTAGTTCATTCAAGCATTATGTTTACAGAAAACTTGCAGTTTTATACAGACAGCATACGAGAAACATCTCTGACTACAGTACTATTGATACAGTCATACAGTAGTACAGTCATACGGTAGTACAGTGGTACAGAATGCTCTTTTCAACATAACTGTTCTGGTTTATTTGTCATGCGAGGTACCAGCGAATCATTTTCTTTATCCTCTGGGTGTTCAATGAATTAAAGCAAACTGGAAGGTTTATTTAAAGTGTTTCATTATGTATTGCATTCACTTTGCAGTCACAGATATGACTGTAGTTTAAACGGCTGTAGTTTAAATGACGTGCCCTCAGGACAGCCTGAAGCGGGGAACTGTGGCAAGCATATGTTCTGCTGTTAGTTTTGCATAATAATGAGGGATTACATGATTTATGTGGTACATATTTCTTCAGTATTCATGTAAGTTCCTGCTTAACAACTCAGCTGGGAGTTTTATGTGATGTGAGTCAATCCGTGTGTGTTTTATCATCTACTGTCAGTCATTAATGTTATAAAATGACACCTTCAGGCAGATTCAATTTAGAATCAAATCTCCCCAGCTGCAATTAAATATGAATCACATATTTAAACAACAGCGCTGTATGTGTAATAAATGCTGATTTAACACATGATGTCTACAGTACAGTCAAAAAATATAACAGTCATATAAATCACACACAACATTTTTAATTTTATTGATACTTTTTGATAACGAGAACTTTTAAAGAACGTTCTGTGAACGTTTCCTATTAGCTGGGGAGGAGCGTCAACATTATATTTGGATTTTTTAGATTGACGTCAGTGTGAGTTTATAATGGCATAATTTCCTGTAATTTGGTGAATAAACCCTGTAAGACGAGCAGCTGTCTCTGAGGCAGGTAGTGTGTCTACATCAGAAATGAAAATAAATCGTTATTTTTGGCTGTTTTTATGCTGTTGCTCAAACAGACAAACATGGTTTTCTGTGATTTAAAAGAACAAGATTGTTTCACAATCTTGGACCCAGAAACCTTTCAAAGCGTGATCTGTGAAAACAGCCACTCATTTGTGTGTAAGTGAAGGTATGTGAGCGTCTCTGTAGTTATTTTTACACGTGTGTGTTTGCGATCAGAACATGCAGGCCAGGGACACGCTTTCATCTGTCCATTCATGCTTCACACTCACTCTGCGGTGATTAAAACATATGTGTCTTATATCTGCTCATTGTTTGCTCTATCTGAAAAGAACGGCTTTCATTTGCCTTCCAGGCTTATAGCCAAGAATACACTCTCATTTTATCACAGGCTTTGAATTATTTTAGTCGCTGATTTCCAAGTGAGGGCTCCGGTTGTGGCGTTACCTCATACGCTGTTTATACTCTCCATTTATTCCAAATTGCAGCCATAACAATTGATGAATCTTAGAAGAAAATCTTCGGAACAGCATAATAAACTAATAATCAAACACACAAGGTAATAATTATGTGCTTTTATGAAAAAATCACAGCCATGGATTAAAGCAACAAATGCTAATAGGGAGGAATGTGTACCGTTGTCAAAATGCTGGAGGCCGAAGAATATGTCTGACTTTGAATCCGTTTTTTCTTAAATGAATTATTTTATTTATGAGCTCATCAGTATTTTAACTTTAACCTCAAATATATTTTATTCATGACATCTGTTTTAAAATATAAAGCTTTTTAAAACGTTACAGTCCTGCCAATATTTTGATTAGCAATTTGTTTTTACTTCCTAAATGCTTCCTGAAGGAAATATAAGAGAGTCTTTAGAGGTTTTCTGGTGTGTGACGTTAGAAACAATATTGTGATGCAGCTGGACCAAATGCAATGATTGGATGAAAATTTCATGGTCCTGCACAGAAGATATATACATTTAAATATAAATAGACCACTTTACTCTAGTGGTGCAGCGACTAAATGTATGTGAAGATTTTTAACCATGCTAACAAAAACTGTTTTTGGTAGTAGTTGTGGATTAAGGTCACATCTCACCGTCCGCCTCGTACAAACTCAGTTTTACCCAAGGCGTCCCATTTACCGACTGTTTTTACTGAAGTCTCTGGCAGGCTTGGAGAAGGTTGTTACGCTCCCTGCATGAGAATGAAGGCGTCAGATGAGTTCCTGCTGTAGAAGGAAGTGTTGTGTGCAGCAACAAAATTCAATAAACACAGACCGTCTCTGCTATCTGATTGTGTTAGTCATTTAACGTTAAAGTGAACCTGAGAAACGCACAAGCACAGCTGAGGCGTTTGTGCATCAGATCAGAGCAGAACAATAATATGTCAGTTCTTTCCTAGCGTTTGCGAGTCTCACCCGGTCGATCATTACAAACTTAACTCAGGCTGACAGGTGGGCAGAAGTTAGTTACTCCATTAACACAGCGGGTGAGTCGGGTCACACCCCAGGGAATATGTACTGTAGGCTTACCGCTGTAAATCGGCCGAAGTTAACTAGTAAAATTCGTTATTAAAGCAAAATGAGTAAAGAGTAATAAAGAGCAATAAAGAGTAGCTAAATGGAATCTCAGTGAAACCGGCTACGTAGCGATTAGCATTTATTGTGTCCTATGTTGCAATATACATGCTGCCATTTTAAGTTTGATGGACATGGCTGTAATTTTTTTTTTTATTTGACATCTCCGCTCTGACTAATTTTATGACAAAAATATAAATGGGTAGTAATTTTTTTTTGTCCAGCATGATAATTGGATGTTAATTTGATTGTAAAGAGATGGCAGGTAAAAAGTTTAAAGCTTTACCTTTTTATAAGCCTTTTCAGAAAATAGAGTATTATTCCATTCCAGATATAACCAGATGTTAACCGGACACGCCCCCCGTCTACCGTTGTCAACCCAACAGATCAGCTGATGTCTGAACATTCACACTAACGCAGCGATTGTTGTGGCAACACTGCAGGGCCACGGAGTTTGTTCTCTACAGGGAAATCAACTAATAAATGGTTTTACTTATAGTTGTCTCTGCACATTAGGCTGGGGGGGCAGGAAGTGTTGTACCGCCGGAGAAATTGCACGGATAATCTCCTGGGACTCATTTTCCGCAGTAGCTGCAGTATCTTATATGACACGGGATCACAGAGCTGGGTGGCATGTCCACACGCCGCCAATATCAGGATGACATAACATCTCGTATCATTAGCTCACATCATAAAATATCTGTGAAGAACCTGAGGCTGTCTGAGGTAACGGTAAACACATTTACCTAATGTGACATTAAACCACTTTACTCTCCTGTAACAAGAGCTTTTATGAAGAATGTTTCATTCTACAACAATAACAAACAACCTGATAAGACTGTAACATAAAAGTTAACTGTTGTTTTATGTGCTGTAGCAGTGAAGAATATTTATATGTATATGTAGCAGCTGTTAGTTTTAGTTAATGCTCATGTCAACATTTACTAATACATGCAGTATTTAAACTCCGAGGTTAACATTAGTTAATGCATAAATGACTGACATGAACAAACAAATGACAGTTTTAAGAAATGCTGTAGAATATACATATATATATATATTGTTCATTGTTAGTTCATGTTAGCTAATATATTAACTAATGTTAACTAATGTAACCATGTCTATTAATAATTGATCATGAAAGTGTTTTCATTGGGCGGTTGGACGG
>JBAJNP010004124.1:0-35160 GCA_036877545.1 Yasuhikotakia modesta | reverse complement strand
AGCATCTCATGTGTGCACACGTCAGGTGTCGTGCTTTGTGGGGACTTTTCATACATACAGTGACTTTTAAATTGTACTTATAAATTGTGAAATATTTTGTATTTGTACATTTTATAATATGCATCGTTGAGTACCAGATATCTCTCTCTCTCTCTCTCTCTCTCTCTCTCTCTCTCACACACACACACACACACACACACACACACACACACACACACACACACACACACACACACACACACACACACACACACACACAATAAGAAGCCAGTAAAGATGGGTGCATCTGTGTTTTTATTTAGGGGAAAACTGCTACAAATACACTGTGTAAGTATCTTATTAAACCTCAGTCAGTATTACAGCTTCAAAAATGCACACCATCATTAACATCTGAACGATCAGCATTGTTATTACTGTTATCTCATTATTATTCAATAGTTATGATGCATAATCACATTGCGCAAACATACAAACGCCGGTCAGGCAGCAACTGGATCAGTGATGGAGGCGCCCGGCAACCAAATCTCCTGCTGTTCTGTGTCTCGTGACGTCAACACCGGGACCGAACAGTATCTGTCTGAAGACTTCAGCTGTTGCCCTTTGCCTAAAGACTGCAGAATCCTGTTTAATAGAGGTTTTCCAAATCCAGGTTTCCATCCAGTCACACCACTGATTATCCAAAGCGTCCCCATGAATCAAGCATCCAGCGTTTATTATACTTCCAATATTCCAAAGTACTCAAGATGTTGCTCCAGGAAGCTCCAATCCACAGAACTCCACTGGTTTCCTGCTCAAACATGAGTTTTTTTTTAAACAACTTCATATAGACAGTCATTTGTTTTTTTTTTGTCCATGTTGCTTGGTAAACAGCCGTCAACCAATGCCAGAAATGTAGAAGTCCTTTATGTTGAAGTGTGACAGTATGCATTGATGTTACAATACAAAAAAAGAGTGAAAAATATACATTTTAAGGTCATCCACAAAGGTCAGAGATCTGGAGAGCCGTGTAGTACAATATCAAAAGTTTCACTTTAAAAAAACAAACATACTATGCTACAGCTGTGCACATGAGTATTGTTTGAGCAAGATATTTAGACAATTCAGAAACATCAAGAAAAAACATCGGGGGAACAGAAAACTCATTCTCATTTTCTACTTTCTACAATTACATTTTCTCAAAAATGACCAACGACCCTCTTGTTTAAACTCGATCAGATGACAAGTACAAAATTCTGACACCCGTGTGAAAGAATCCAAACATGCCATCAAAACACAATGACTATATTTCAGAGACAACTTGTGTTTACTACTGACTTTATTCAGCAATCGTTTTATTGAATTCAGTTCAGCATTGTGTCTTCGCCTTCATGCTAATACAATATTACACAGTTAAAAGTGGAAACATTTCTGTAACGTTTCTGAATACCGTAAAAATGTTCCATTTCACTGAAATACCTTATCACATAACAATGACGTTATAGATTCGTTTGCCTCTTGTAGAGCACACTTGACTTAATTCTCAATGCTAAATAACTGGAAAATAATTCCTACTGGATCATCAAAAGACATTTGAGTTAAAGTGCAATGTTTTTAACATGCTTCTTAGAAAAAAAATCCAATTTCCATGTAAGCCACAAAAAAATGTGGCAATCAAGTTGATTTATATACACCCCCCCCCCAAAAAATGACAGATTCAGGGATTTCTGATACTTTAAATGTATAAACCTTTAACAAGCCTTTAATTGCTTAATAAATAAGAAATAGGACTTTCCTAAAACATCCAGAAAACCTGAAATTGTAAATGGCCTACAGTACAAATACACAAAGACAAATGACACCTAACACAGTGTCCTGACACCTAACGCAGTGTCCTAACCAGGTGCAACTTGACAAGTTTCCAGTGACGATAACATGTCACAGGTTAGCATGTCAACATGCTCACACAACCGCGGACAGATGACAGTTACAGCCAATCACAACACACGTGGTGTTTACGATGAGCCTCTGTTGTGCTATTTTACAACAGTTTAATGCTGTGCATGTGAAAAAATTTTCCTTAGTCACAAAAGATCAAATAAACAAAATCAGACATTTCTGATTTATGTTACTTACAAAAAAATGTAAAAAATTAAGCCCATGATATCAGACTGAGGCGTCACTCACTTGTGTCTCAGCATCACGCCAACATGAAAACCAAGTGACCTACAAAATGTCTTGCTTATAAAAACCACAAAAAAATTTGATTTGCACGGATGAGGTTTTATTATGATGTCCCGTCACGCCTGGTTAGGTCACAAAATGACTTTAATAAAGAAAACATTAAGAACGTTACTATGGCTTTTAGGAAAAGCACAGAGGGACAATCACTGAGTGATCACACATTAAACCTTCAAACGATTACAGACTGACAGGAAGATATTCATAAAATGACTAATCTTCCCTCGTTCCAGCTCAGTCACGCCGAATCACGCTGAAATCTCAGACAAACCGTATGATTGTGACGCGCCTAACCGTAAGAAAATAATTCACAAATGGAAAAAGACACAATGACTCTAATAAGACATTTTAAAGGAACACGCTCTTATTTAACACACCTTATCAACACAGATGCAGAAAAGCATCGCAAAGTGAAACATCTTTCGAAAAAAGCTCAAAACTCTAAAAACATTTTTTCTATTTATTTATTTACCTCTAACGGTCTTTCACTTCTTCATCACCATTGCCTTTTAACATTAAAACCTCTACACTGAGAAACCATCAAATTCAATAAAGCACCAGCCTCCATTATATCTAGCTAGGCAGGAAAGTATTTGTGGGTGTCTATGCAAAAAAAGCTGTTAGGCGTCCTAACAAAATCACACAGACACTCATCAGTGCCTTCTAATGCAACATACAGGTTCAGCTTTAAACAAAGTACAGAAACTACATGCCTTCAAAGTCCCTTCAAGTCCAAAGTCCATCTTTACTGCCTCTGAGCAGCTATTTCAGTCCTACGGAACTAAGACCAATCTACTAAATGGGGGGAAGACAGAAATCTCTAAAAATGCTGGCTAAAGTCACAATAAAACACTAGATTTCTGACCGATTATTAAACCCGACATCAACTGTATCATTAATTCTGTTTCTAACGCTTAAATTGCGCTATAAAATAGTTTATCCTAAGAGTACTTTGCCAAGTACCTCACAAAACCGTCCCCCAGAGAATATTACTGTTAATGATTGGCTTGTTTTACAGGAAGGTGGGATTTCATTCGTTAGAGCGGCCATATTGATTGTTGCACTTCCCCCACCCACAATAACAGAACTGCAGCATCTTGTAAATCCTATAATCTTTGCTGAACACCAGGGGTAGTTTATCAGGAAGAAAGGGGCTACGTTCTCGATGAAATACTAGCTTACTACTCCTCAGCATGCAGTGTACACTGAACTCACAGCTATCAGAAGTAGATTCTGCTATCAGAATGTAGCCACTGTCTGCCACACTGGAAAAGTTGAGTTATTTTAGACACATTGCATTGTGGGATAATTTTTCTAGGCGTTCTTATGCATGCTAAACCTGGCACAGTATACATCAGACTCCAGCAACAGAAATAGTATGATAGTCCATTTGGAACACAGCCGTTAAATCTGTGCTCTGATTAATCATGCAGTTGAGTGATTCTCGGCTTTGTTCTGAATCTGTCTGTGAATCTCTCGTTCTTCTAACACACCTAATTTAACTCAGATCAGTCACAGAGACTGCAGGACCTTAATGTGATCAGAGAGAGTGCTGAGAGACTTCAGAGCAGGGCTGAGAATCACGGCTGTAGCTCACGTCCAAGTTGTCACCTAGTGGTCAAGTTTAGTAACTGAACACGGTTCCATTTCCTGTTGTGTCAAGTTTTCTTACATCTGTGCTGCCTTCAAGTCAAGCAGGAATGATCTTATTTATGAGATAAACGCATGAAGATGTCACCAAAATGTCATAAATACAGGTGAGAAAGTCTGACTTTCCAAGTTTGAAGCACACTAATTTGAAAATTAGGGTGAAAGTGATTTTCTATTGGTCATAACAGCAAAGGCTGATACGGCAAAACAACGAAAAAAACTACAAACATTCTCTGCTCTCCAATGTGTGACACCAGTTCAACCCCAAGTTGAAAATTCCCAGACGGACTTGAACGCAGCACCAGTGAGCGATGAACCAATGAAAAGAGTAAAGGATAAAACAGGTCAGCGCATATTTTGAAGCTTACGGTCCTATTATTAGTGCACCATTGAAAACTGAAACTTTGTCCAAAAATATAAATTTTCATCTTATCTGACGCTTCATAGAAAATATTACTGTAGCAAGTTAGGAGAAGAGTATGCAGTCCTGTCGCTCGATATTCTGTTATTGATCTAGAAAAGAACAACACTACGTTTCAGACATGTAGAAAACTGTGACGAGTGACGGTTTTCACAACAACGCAGGATTAAAAAAGGGCTTTAATGGGTTTGAGCGTTCCAGAAACGCTGAAGATGTCTCTCGCTCTCTCTGTTCTTTATCGGTATTGCCTAGAGATGAGAGTTCACCAGAAGGACAGCCAACCAAACAAATCTCACATATCACGTTCATTTAAAGGGATAGTTCACCCAAAATCTAAATTGCGTCATCAAACTCTCATGTTGTCTCAAACCCGTACAACTTTCTCTGTACAGCTCAAGAAAGATGAGTAACAACTCTCTCTTTTTTTTTAAAATTTCAAATGGCAACTTATTGGTTTGTTTCAACATGAGTTTTGCGTGAACTATCCTTTATAAAAAGCGATGTGACGCAGGTATTGGACGTCACATCATCACAGAGGTTTGTGTGCGATCTGTCCGTTTGTGGATACAGTGAAATAAGGAAGAACCCAAACAACAAGCATGACGTTTCTGTCTGTTTGCATACAATGCTGAATGTTTCTAATGTTTAAATGACAATGATAAACAACCAGAAGCTCTGCCCCCTACGTCACAGGAAGTGACTCGAGGAGAAGCTGACAAACAAGGTAAAGACTTTAGGATCTAGCCGGGGGTGTAGCTCAGAAATACAGAGCAGCAGAGAGGTAGAGTGAGAGGAGAGATGAGAGAACATGGAAATATTTAGCCTGAAACAGACAGATGAGAGGATCGTTCACACGGCCGAGCAGAACGTGACTTCAGTTCTCAGACAGTGAGAGGGTCAGAGCTGCCTGCAGAGCTGCTTCTTCATCAATACTGTAGTCCTGTGAAAACACACACAAAACACACGCACAAGCATGCACAAAACACACACAACACACACGCACACAACACCCAAACACACAAAAAAAACATGCACACACACACACAATGCAAAAGACAAAATGTCATGATTCCTGTCAATAACATGCCAGGGTCATTTATCACCAAATGGAGAACGTTTTTCTTTTTGACATCATGTTTGTAACAGTTAAGCAAAAACCCGTCCCTCAAAATGTATATAACGGTTCTATTTATTGGTTCCATATTTATAGAAGGAACTGTATGTCTGCAAAAGAAGCAATTTTTGAGGACAGCAAGACAACCCACTAGGTTGTGCAACAGAACAGAAACTGAGGTTTTTAATGTAAAGTAACTCACCACAAACGTGTCGTAGGAGAATTTGTGCCGGTGGAGAAGATGCTGCAGGAAGTTGGAGCTCTTGTAGCTGGGGTCGCCCCAGGGCATCGCTGAACACACGGGACACACCTGCAGGTGCAGAACACACAGGAAACGCACAGTAATGCACTCAAATCTGCAGTACGGCATGTTAACGTTGCATTACTGCGTGCAGCGGGACTATCAGGGAACTCACCACTTTGTTGGGGTCGTTGCGATGGTTCTCCATGCAGTGCTTTACCAGTTCCTGCTGGTCCAAGTTGCGAGCGCCGCAGTACGGACACACAAACGTGGAGCGGTTTGGAATATTGCTGTTGATGGGAAAAGAAGATTTATAGCTGAATATTACAAACATCTTTAGCATAAATTCACTAAAAACTGTGGACTCATTTATTATACATACAAATCTGTTTAAAAAATAAAAAGCATTAAATCTGTTTGTAAAGCTAGTTAATGTTTCCTTCAGCTTTAAATGTGTGGTTGTTAATAATTTCATATAGATTCTTTTATAGAGCATGAAACCTTCATTTAACATTCACACACATTAAAATGTAAATGTCTCTCTGACAGAACATACAGCGACTGACCCAATAAATCCCAGAACATGTCACAACACTTCTCTAATCATTTATTAAGAAACCGGGTCAGCACCGGTTTAGCATATCGTGATAATTTTTATAATTTTTTTATTGTTTTTATCCTTATACAAGCAGGTCTATATAATTATATCAACTGTTTAAAAGCTGTATTTATGAAAGCACAGAAAACACATGCAGCCAGGACGTGTTTCACTCTCAGAACTTTTCAGGTCCAATAACTTTCTGTTCACTTTAGCTGACTGATTCCTGACCACTTATTCTTCAACAGATAGAATTACAGCAGTATTTTCATCTCATTCATTTAAGAACACACACTCACACACACTCACACACACACACTCACACACACTCACACACACTCACATCCATACAGAATAAACTAAATGCAGTTTTTCCAAATGAAGCTGAAAATCACTTTGAATGCGTCTCTATAAACGCACACATACCATTAGGTATTAACCTCAGCTTTATGTTTCACTGCCAATTTATTGAGACAATAAATAATATTTATAGTTTCCGATAGCTACTGTCACACACTCTATATAAAAAAACAACACTGTGGAAAAGGATCATTAAACTCAGTCTATAAATGTACCTCAGGTTAAATTCTGCATGTCTGGTTATCTTTGGTGGATAAGCTGTTACAAAAGTCTGTAAATCCACAAAGTCCACAGAACTGAACAGAGAATAACTGTTTCAGAAGATTTCTGCAGCTTCAAAACCCTGAAGATCTGATGAAGACCTTCTTTAAACAGCATAGATGTAAACGGATGAAGATCTCTGGATTAATGAGGGCTGGACAGAAGACTAGAGTCTAAATGACTGAGCTGTGAAACCTGATCACTGTAGCACCAGAGAGAGCAGACACACCACAGCTGTATCTGAACCCTTATCAGTGACCATCAGGAGCACGTCTACATCAAACGATTGTGACACATCCTGTCTGCTGAGATAAAGGAAGCAACCTCTAAAGAAAACATAGATTATGCCATTCGTTGACATAACATCCTCTTCACATCTTGTGGTCTAAATTTATCTTCTGTACGGTGATGCTTGTCCAATCATTGCATTCGGTCTGATGATAGGATGTCTATCTGTGTATGCATTTGTGTGTATTGGACAAGGCATGGCTTCTAAAACGAGGGCATAATATTATGCGTTTAAAACTAGCCTGCTATTGCTAACCTATCTGAAACGGTCTACCCAACCTTTAATCTTATAAGTAAAGTGACATACTGACTCAAAAAAGATACATTTGGTCTATGTACAGTACATAATGTTTTCATAATACAACTGAGAGTTAGGAGTCTTTATATATTTAGAATTCATCATTCTTGTATTTTCACCATCTTCGTATTTTCCATTCCTCTCCTCCAATCATCTTGCTTCATTCTGTTATGTAACACCCACTTTTATCTAAACAAAAATGTGTATTAAATGACTGACTAACTGAGCACTCATCTCTTGTCTCAGACACACACCATTACACTAAACAACATGCATGCAACACAAGGTTAGCAGGATGCTGCAGCGGTTTGCATCTTTTTGTGCAGTGTTACTGCGAAGGCTGTGATAAACAGTCGTGATGCAAAAACCCTTCGCTGAGAATGAATCAACATGCTGAGCTTTGAAGCGCTAATAAATTCATACCCCTCTCGAACTCTTGTGCTTCAAAGCAAGAGGGAAGCGTGACACGACGCACACACCTAACTGGACTTTTATCAGCTTCCTGTCTATAAAGCTTCTACTGTCTGTCTGCAGCCGTCAGACACCAGTCTGACATCCACAGAAGCATCTGCGGCGCTGGTGAACGGGTCTGAGGAGAAGAATGCGTCTCAACAGAACAAAACGTGTCCTGGATCCATATCATTTTATCCTGACTGTTGTTTCAGAAAGAACCGTGAGTCATAAGACACTGTTTGACTTCCGGGATCGGCTGTTCTTCAGGAGAACGCGGAGAAATCACTGTTCTACCCAGAGGAACATGAAGTTCCTTCAGTATTATAATAGATGTGATCCTAGCACAGATAAAACTGATTCTGGATCAGGACCGGTAATTAGCAAACACCTGTTGTGCACCTGAGGCTGATGTTTACCTGGGAATAGGCTGTGAGGTGGGGACCACTGGGATGAATTTTGGGCAATTGGCCATCTGTTCCTGAACCTTTGTGCAAGAGGAGATGTGTGACCTCATTTTCACCAGGGTGACCTGAAGTTTCAGAAGAGAAGAACGAGCCGTTTTCACCACATGAACATTAATTGTAGGCTGTTATGAACGTTTTTACACCATTAACGTTTTTTATAAATGTTTTAAGCTATACACAATTGCTTCACAAAGACGTACAAACAAATCGTGGAAATTCATTGGTTAAAAGTCCTTATTCTATAACAGAAACATTGCATACAGTCAAAAGGGGGTGTGGCTACTGACAGTGTTCTGCCAAATAGGAGGGACCGGCTATAAATGTTGTGTTTACAAACAGCAACTAAAAACACTGCATAGTGCACCTTAATATTTTTAGCAAATTCTTCATTTGAGTAAAAAGAAACATTTCAGAGTTAATCATGTTATCTGCAGCATTCTTTAAATAACAGCAAAACTCAATAAACACAAATCTTCACTGCTCACAGTTCAGGAGAATCAGGACATTCAGTAAGTCGCATCTGTGCTTTACGTTTAGTTTTAATAAACCATCAGTAGAGTTTTAAGGGTTCCTGTAGTTTTAAACACCTCACTTTAATGATGAGCAGTATTTGCAGAGGACTGGTGTTTGTTTGCTGCGCTTACGTACCTTTTTGCTGCAGCCCCTGCATGGCGCTTTATACGACGAGAGCTGCTTCTCCACGCTGGAGGATTTGTCCACTTTCTTTGGATCGAAGGGCATGCGGCAGAGAGGACAGAGGGGTGAGGGGACCTGCAGACAAGGCTGGAGACAGTCGCCACAGAAACTGTCAACACACACACACACACGTGTCAGAGGGGCTATCCAGAAACCCATTATCTAACAGTTCGAAATAAACTTCACCTGTAAATCTCAAGCATTATTTGAAGTCAACAATAAATCAAAACCCTCTTTTTTAAAATACATTTATTTGAGTTTTTGTCTCATTCTCATCTTTCTCAACATAAATGTTCATTTCATTGTATTCAGTGTTTGCTTTCAATCTGCCCTGGAGACAAACTCTTAGTATGTTCTGTAGGTTTCACCCACTTCCCGTTTAAGTCTCCAGGTGAAGCCCCAGTTTTGATAAACTGGACGCTAGCCGACGGGCCACAGAACAGCTGCACAAATGCTGATGTGTCGGATGTTAGCAATTCACGCTAGCATGACTCAGCACAGAATGTTAATACACAGACGCATCAGCAGGAAAAGTGCCATGCGTGGCGGTGACAGCCCTGTCACCCTCTGACAGATGAGGCAGGACTTTACAGGACAGCAAGAGCAATGAATCATTCTGTGTTTTTCCGACTGAGTTCAGGGCCAAGCGAGAGTCTCTCCATCAGCATCTACAGAACCGTAGCTGAAGATTAAAGGCTAACATACAGCAGCCTGCAAGACTCTCAGAAGAGATCAGAGACGTGTGAGGCTGTAACTGAATCAGTATTTTGCACCCATGAGTTCTGGTGAGAAACAGGAAGGGGAGCACAGTCCACACCACAGAAGAAGAAACTACACACGAGCTTCGTAGACAACAGGTCAGATTGTGTAAATGATTGTGTCCATCAAGCTGACTGTCATCACAAAATAAACCTGACAGGTTCATCACAATCTTCTATCATAATGTCCTTATATTCATAATGTTGTGACTGACCAATCAGAATCAGGTATTCAAGAGGTGTGTGTGTGTGAACAAGATATAAGAACTATAGCAGAATGGAGGATTGCTTAAGAACTTGAATTACTTTTTTCAGAATCAATGTTTTAACAGATGGTTGCGCTGCTCTCTAATCCTCTGTTTCAAACCTTATTCTGCCTGGATTTCAATAATGAGAACTGGGTAAATCACATCTGCGCTTTTGTGGTTTAAAATATGAATAGAGGTGTTGTTTTCTTTTTAGCATTTGCCATTATTTTTATTTACCCATTAATTAATGAATCCATTAAATAGCTTATTAAAATACAAGCATGTGCATGAGAATAGTTTACTGTAAGTATCAATTTCTAGCGTGAATGTTGCTAAGTTCTGCTTTTAGCACGAGCATCGCTAAGTTCTGCTCCTAGTGTGAGTGCCGCTAAGTTCTGCTTTTCGCGTGAGTGTTGCTAAGTTTTTGCTTCTAGGGCTAGTGCCGCTAAGTTCTGCTCCTAGTGCAAGAGTTGTGCTGGAGTTTAGCACAGCAGGGGAAAGCAGGTGGTGATGGTGAGCTTTCCCATCTGCCTCGTCGTTCTCCTCCGTCTCGGTTCTGCTGCTGAAAGCAGAGCAGGACGGCTGCATCTCTCAGGATCTTTTCAGGATTCTCCAGCTCTGCAAACAGGAGGGAATGAGGGAGTGAAGACAGAGATGCTCCTGCTGGTGTCTGATTGTCTGAGAGATCAGTGCATGACAGTCTGACACAGTTGTACACAGTTGTACACAGGCTTCAGTGTGCCATCAGTGTTTAAAGTCAACAGCAAATCAAAGTCTTCTACTTAATACAATATTGCAATAATGTTTATTATAAATGATTTATCTGTGCTCATCAAGATTTCACTCTTATAAGAAGTATTATGTTGTATGTCATTGTCTACATGCATGAAATACTTACAAGCTACAGTATTCAACCAGTGTACACTACATTAGACACCGTATCCCATAATGCACCACACTTGCATGAACAGGAAGTGATGTCCTGATTTCAAACATCTTCTTGAATGAAACTACCAGCATTTTCCCCAAAAACTGGAAATTTCCAAACAAACACGTTAGATTAAAAACTTTCAACAGTCCAAAATCAGAGTTAATGGTTCTTATCCGACCAAGTGGAACTGGATTTGAGGATTTTTAAACGCCTCACTGCCAGCAAACACACTGAAGCACAGACAGCACAAATCCCACATTTATATTACCCACTGCTTCTATAAATGTTTGGTTTTTAAACGTACGACGGAAGGCAGACCGGTGCGCTGTTGTCTCAGTTTACCTCCTGCTGTCTCGGCTCGTGAAGTTTATTGTTGTTTGTTGTTTTTATTGACCAGCTGAATTTCCATGTTGTCAGCAGTATTACAGCAGACGCCTCCTTCAGTTCTTCAGCAGGGCAAAGATGATGATGTCATCTCTGCTCAGACAGACATATGGCTTATTAATAAACACAACTAATACTGAACACCAGCCACGGCCTCCGCTGTGCCGGTCTCTCAGAGCAGCAGTTCACATTTAAACCAGTTTAATGTAACAGTGAATACAGTATGAAATTATTTAATCACCGCAGTGAATCTCCACTGGAACCAATTTCACTTCAAACTCCCCACTGTCAACAACTAAACTGTAAACAGCCTCAACTCTTATGTATTTATATCATAATCTATTTTTATAATACTCCCACAAAATAAGCATGTAACATCAAATCATTTAAAAATAATCATAATATATCCATATAAAATATTATGACATGTTTAAACTCATATAGGGTCAGTTTATCCAACATATAGCTCTACATTATCTTAACCCTTCATGTAGCCTCATTTACTAAAAGGGCTTTGGAAACCCCTGTTCTACAGCCTGGCAGAACCACCAACATGTATTTGTTAAGAAACAATCAAACACTAAGAAATACTCAGATGTATTTGTTCTTTCAGCTTATTATAATGTTAGTCTTATTTTAAGTCATCTTAAGGCTCCTGATTGAGAACCTGGAATACAGAGTTCTGGAGTTCTTAATAGCCAGTAACCTTCAGAACCTAAGAACCTCATTCTCAACATCTCCAGGATCTTCTGTCTCAGCACAACAGGATTCATGCTTCTCGTCTCAGTTTGCTGTGGTGAATAATTCAGCAGACTCCAGAGTTAACTCAAGGCTGTTGAGTTTGAGTCTGTCACTGAAACAGGAACGTTCAGATCTCGCCTCTGTCTGACGGTGGCTGAAGAACCTTCTAACATCACGTCTTCAGAACAAAGGAGCCGGCGCTCTAAAGAAGCTCAAACACTGACAGCGAGTCATTTACCACGAGAGCTGGACGTGCGAGACGCAGGCAATTGGAAATGCGACAAAAGCTGCGTCCGAGTTTGGCTGTCTTCTTTATTACAACATGTCAAGGGCTCCAAGCGAGAAACAAGCTTTTCCATTTACACCAAAACACATTTACATTTGTCAGGCGCTTTTATCCAGAGGTGCTTGCAAACAGTATGTGTGCACACTTGGAATCGAACCCACAACCTTTGTGCTGCTAACACAACGCTATACCGGTTGAGCTACAGAAACACTACAAATTAAATGCACGCATGCAGTTTATACTGATACTAAAAAGGTTTATGAAAAATGTCATTTACACAGTACACAGAGGTAAATCTGAACTCACTGACTTAATGATCTGGAATCTCGCTAGAGTGAAATATTTTCAGGAAATATTGACTTCACTTTCTCAAACAAATCTATAGTGCACAAGACGTTTGGGTCACATGATCATTTATAATGCTATCTGTGTCAGTCCTTTTTTTTCTTATACTGTAAAAAAATCATCCCAGTTCAACAAAGAAAGTCATGTGGATTCAGTGACAGATTTTTATCATTTTGGGTGACATATTCTTTTAAAAAAATGATATGACTGCAATAGACTATAGATGCTGTACAATGGCCCAGCCAGAATGACAACATAAACATACAGTAAAGAAATCAACAAATAATAACAACCTGTAAACCAAACATTGACATAAAACATGTTTCATTTAGAGACTGTTTCACTGTGAGCTCTGAACCACAGCAGGCGTCACAGAGAGTCACAAATCACGCACAAAATAAAGCAAGAAATATTATGGCAAATATTTCAGAGAGCGAGAGATTAAGGCAGAATAAACAAAAACAACAGGTAGGAAATTTATGGCATGAAGTTAGAGCTGCAACACATATTTTATAAGTTAAATGAACACTCTCTCACAAACATCACAAACATAGCAGACTACATTTTCCTTTTATTCGTAGTGCACAAAAGGATTTTATTCATTTTTGCATGGCTGCGGCTGTCGGAACACAAATACCAGCTTCAGAATGACTCTATATGAGTCTTGTGTTACGTTCAAAGCCATACAATCCAAATTAAAAACACTGAAATTAAAACATTAAACAAAATTAGAGGAATAAGGCCGATTAATAATAAATTTATCCACAGAATTCAACATCCCTGCAAAACTAAACCGCCAACTGGCATCTTCATAATCTCTTTGCGGCGTTTTTAATTGTGATTTAATTAAACAAATAAAGAAACATCATGACAGGGAAAACAATGGCTATTACAGGATAAATGGTTTGGGGAAAACCTCCTACTGTCAGATGAGGCACAGAACTGCTCACTCCAGTGTTTACAGGAGTGTGGGCAGGTTTGTGAAGCGCCAACAACACCAGATGCAGCTCAGTGTTTATGAGGGCGGTGAAAACAGCTCAATTTATCTCACCTGAATCTCAGGGAAGAACATGGTTTGGACCACGGTGGCCTCTGAGATCAGGATTAACTCATTTCTAATACCACCGGCTGGTAGATCATACAGTACGTTAGAAGATGAAGATCTCCACATATGGAGAGCATTTTATGTTCACACATAAGAGTGTAGAGACACAACAGAACAGATTTCCAATACGAGTTTCTCTGCATGTTGTGACTAAAAAAACCGTCACCAACACAATAACCACAATAACCAATAGACTTTCGACAGAAAGCATTACACATTTCCAGCCACCAGTGAGGTTTCAAAATGAATGCTGGAAATATTCCAACAATTGTCTGAATATTACGTGAATTTATAGGAATTAATCTGAAAACCATTTTACAAACTGAATTACACCAAAATCAAACAAACATAAATATAAACATATTTCTTTTCTCGACATATGATTCATCTTCATCTGTGTGCCATAATTCCCAGTTACGATTCCACAATTCAGAGACTTCTGCAATCCTAACCACCGCTCACTCCATCTTTAATAAACCACAGCCTCATCTTCAGATCTGCTCACTGTGTAAATGATAAACTCCTTTACTGACATCTTTACATCCTAATCTGACTTTGGAAAATTCCTAAAAATTTCCCAGATCAATAAAACAGCTGTTTGAAGGTTACAGTGTTTTCCTCATCAAACATTCATTTTCCTAAAAGGGCAGTAAAGGTCGGAGCTCAGCCTGTGCTTTCTCTCTCTCTTTTTCTCTTTTCCCTCTGTTTCCTTCTCTCTCTCCACTCAGTAACACTCCATCACAATCTAGTCACCTGCATAAAACACAATCTCTGCTCATTAAAACAACCTTTACTCTTCACAAAATAATGCACAGGTTACACAAACTACAGAGGCATGACAACAAATAAAAAGCATAAATTATTGACTATTAATAATCACAATTAAACCATAAATAAGTCTCAAAGCCAAAATAACATTAACCAAAGCCAGTGTCTGTAATGTAAGGACTGACAGCTCAAATGTAAGCAACTAAATGATATTTTATATTGACACCGACAACAAAACACGTATGATGAGCATCAAAACACAAGCAAACAAGCCTTTTAAAGGCGATTTCAGTGTCTGAACCGGTTCAAATGAACCGGTCGCTTTGTTCTCTTCTGCCAAAGCACGTGAAGCTCATAAAACACGAACCGTGTCTCCATCCCGCAAACTGCGATGAATGAAAGAATAAAACGCAGATGAGACGCTCAGGAGTCGAGCCTCCATTTTAACACGGTGAGACTCACAAAATAAACCTGATGTAAGGGATTTATTTGGGATTTATAAGGGATGTAAACAATCTTCGGTACCGACACGGCGAACCCACAGCAGCTGCACATTTATCACATGATGCGACGCACGTCCGACACAAAGAATAACGGGACGCGGCTCACAATTTAAGGTTGTTGCAACGTTTCCCCAACGTTTGCATTGGATAACAACAACGTTTAAAACGCCGTTTTCATCGGCATTAACGCCATTGCTTGTTTATAAAACGTCATTCGTGCATTTCCGAAAGGTTTGATGCATTTAACGCATGCATATAACGCCCAAACGTTTCTGCAAAGGACGTTTAACGTAGACTGAAGCAACTTTTAAGGGAACGTTTGATATTTACATGATATAACACCACGCACCCATGTACGAAACCGTACAACCCCTGCAAAATACTGACTTGCTCCCGCAGATGAACGCAGACAGGCGGACACTGCGATCATCGTACTCACGTATGGGCGCAGCTGGCGATGCTGACAGGTTTGTGGTAGACCTCCAGACAGATGGGACAGGAGAACTGGCTCTCCAGACTCTCTCCAGGTGCGGCGGATGCGGCTCCATTTTGCTGCTGATGCTGTCGGAGCTGAGCGGCGGACACAAAACTGCGAAACATCGCCATTACGAACACGGACCTCTGGCGCAGGATTAAAACACTGACAGTTGTTTCTCAGCCAACAGGATCCCGCGCTTTAACAATTACGGGCTTTATAACACATTAGATGCCGCATCCGATTCGGTACCGTTAACCCAGGAGGACACACCGTTGTTCCGAAGAAGTAAACATTACACGGTAGCTTTAACGGAGCGGTGGCGATCCTATTGTGCGAAAGGGACGATGGGAGTTGTAGTTTTTGGTCGGGGGTTTTGCGCCGCGCGCAGGTGGAATAAAACTACATTTCCCAAACATTCCCTTCGCTTCAAGCGAGCGTAGATGGATATAAATATAGCGAGGCGATGGTGTATTTAGGTTGTGAATTTGAAAATAAACACATACTTTTATATGTGTTACAAACTACTAATAAAACACTTTGTGAACGGTTTCCTTTTTCACTGACTGAAAAATATTTCAGACGTCCAATGAGACATTACAATAACCAAGCGATGTAAATATCAGACCTTAAAATAACATAAATAACGTGAAACAATAAGATAATAATGACATTAAACGTTGCATTATTTCCGACTAGTCTAAGATGGCGCAAGCATGTGGGCGTGGTTATGCGACGTCATCAACATGCGTCTGGACGCAGTATGCCGGATCTGTTTACACGTGAAAGCTAATTTGTGGCGCTGTCTGGTTTTGGGATATTCCCTGGAGTAAATGTTGTGTATTTTGGGATCTCGTGTACAGCATCGCATCGATCCATAATCCTTTAGACAGCCGATCAGTTGTTAAACTGAGGAAGACTACAGCTGCTTGTCTGTTTGTAGTTAGTTTGTGTGTTGAAATAATCATGTGTCAAGTTGATGAAGAGTATAATGATTTGGAGAATAACCGGGAGAAAACACCTGTACCGACGTAAGCATTGTGTAAAAATACCACGTCATTAACTAAAGTATTGTGTAAAATACCACGTCATTAACTAATACCATCCAATAACATGATACTGTCATTATGTCATAGTACTAAACAATGACCATGTTTATATAGCATGATACTCTGCATGTACTGCTTCAAAGAATATACATAGTATAAGGTACTTTTAAAAAAACATGGTAATGTTGCTTTTTTTAGTGAATGCTGATGCACATGTACTGTTTAAAATAATCTTTAAAAACTCTGTTTTTCAGGCTAAACAGGAAATGTATGAAATGTAAAGAGGAGACGGCTGTTCTCATTATACGTGTCAGTGATGCTTTTTGTCGGTAGGTGATGTCAAATACGGTCACTGTGTGATTCTGTGTTTTCTACATGGTATTAACAAACAGTATCTGATCTTTGTTTAGGTCCTGCTTCAAAGAGTATTTCATACACAAATTTCGAGCCATGCTGGGAAAGAATCGTGTCATTTTTCCTCAGGAGAAGGTAAATATGAAAGATGATGTAGACATGATGTGAAGATGATGTAGACATGATGTGAAGATGATGTAGACATGATGTGAAGATGATGTAGAGATGCACACTAACTTCTGAGTTGGTTTGTAGGTTCTTCTGGCGGTGTCTGGGGGAGTTTCCTCTTGTGCGATGCTCTCACAAGTTCAGGAGGTACCTGCAACACAACATAAGACCAGATGATACCAGTCTGATGTCCTCCAGCCTTTTCTCTCAGAATAATAAACCAGCTCTGATGTGAATCTGGTTTGTGCTGCAGTCTTCTGCAGGGTCTGTACTTCCGATGTCGTTTCATTTGTTTTGTGTTTTTAACAGGGATTGGGTCGGGCTGCTCCCAAAAAGCTGAGATTTGTGCCTGGAATCATTTACATAGATGGTAACTCTCTGATATGACAGTTGCACATTTACTCATCTTCCAGTGTCAAATTCATGGTTTAATATTTTACGTTTCTGCCTCCCTGATATGTTTCAGAGGGCGGGGCCTGTGGGCGGAGTTTAGAGGAGAGGCAGAGGAGTGTCACTGAACTGAAGAAAATCTTTGCAGAAACGGGATTCCCTTATTTCATTGTACCTCTGGAGCAGGTAAACAATCTGAGATCACAGATCATAGCCACAGCCTTACATTCATCCTCAGAGAGATTCTACTGGGTTATGCTGTTACTGTTGGTTCTATCTCAGGTGTTTGGTCTGCCCGTCTCAGTACTGGTGCCCGGAGCGTCTGATCCGGGCCGCTCTGATCCAGACTATAAGCTGGCAGTGGATCAGTACATGAGAGAGAGGCAGCAGGTGACAGAAGCCGGTTCTGTTGCTGAGCTCAATGTGGAGCCGCTGCTGTCATCTGAACACACATCGTCATTACAGAGACTGTTCTTCAGCATCAGAACCCTCACAGCTAAAGAGGACCTGCTGCACACGTTACGGTGAGTTCTGCAGCCAAATCAGATGCTTTTGGTGAGTTAAAGGTTCTTTATGGAACCATAGATCCAAAATGACATGACACCCTTTAATTTTATGTACTTTATACTGAACTGAGTTCAGTCTGTGTGTGGCAGCTGTACAGCATTGTGTGGATTACTGTACAGAACTAATTATTACTGTACAGCACTGCAGTGATCACTGTACAGGCCACTGTAATGATTACTGTACATGACTGATGATTACTGTACAGAACTAATTACTGTACAGCACGGTGTGGATTACTGTACATAGCTAATTATTACTGTACATGACTGTAATGATTACTGTACATGACTGATGATTACTGTACATAGCTAATTATTACTGTACATGACTGTAATGATTACTGTACAGGACAGTATTTGTGTCCTCTTGAGTAGTTTGTGGAGGATAGTTTGGATGATTTGTTGTGTTTTGGAACAGGCAGCATCTGATTCTTCACACAGCCCGTGTTCACGGCTACTGTAAGGTGATGATGGGAGACAGCTGCTCGCGTCTGGCTGTCAGGCTGCTCTGTAACATCTCTCTGGGCCGCGGAGCCGCTCTGGCTGCAGACACAGTGAGTAAAGTTTCATCATCTGTGCAGAACAGACGCGTGTGTGTGAGTGTGTGTGAGTGAGTGAGTGAAGATCTAACCTCAGCTGTTCTGAAGGGCTTCTCTGATCCTCGCTATGGAGACGTGATGATGGTGAGACCCATGAGGGATTATTCATCTAAAGAGATCGTCTTCTACAGCAGGATGTTTAATGTGCCCTCAGTGTTTATCCCTGGCCTGGATACCAGGGTAAGAATCACTCATCTCTCCTGCTGCTTCAGTCACTGTGGATATAAAACAACAGCCTGTTTTCAGCTCCTTCCTGTTGGTTTTGGCAGCATGTCAGGCTACGGGCTCAATGGTTTGGCGTCAGAGATGCTTTTCGTGTTTAAATCTGCATCTTCTGTTTCTGTCTCCATCTTTGCTGAAAACATAATATTTGTTTTAAATGTTTTAAACAGCACATTGCTTTAAATTTGTTTATTATCAGTTCAGCTAAATAAATAAATAAATAATCTCAGCTTACAGTGTCAGACTTTTAATACCTGAAGTTTCGTCATGTCTGTGTGTTCAGACTCACGATAAGGCCAGTATCCAGCGTCTCACAGAAAGTTTCGTCTCCAGGCTACAGACTGATTTCCCCTCCACTGTCAGCACCATCTACAGGTCAGATCTCCAACCATTCAGCCTGTACTGAGAGCTGATCTGCAGTCGAGAGACTGTGAGTTTGATTTTAATGTCACTGGTTTCCCTCCAGAACAAGTGAGAAGCTTCATACAGCCGTTTCCCAGCAGACGCAAGAATCCACCTCCAAGTGCTTGTTATGTCTCTGTGCTATAGACACCAAAGTAGGTAGGTCACACACCAAACACGGGTTGGTTATCTCCATCCACTTTTGTTTAGCACGTTTAGTTTATGTATTTTGTATGTTACTTTCTCTTTTTAGCTTCAATTAGCCAATTAGCTCCCATATTCTAACCCATAACTGTTAGCTGCAGAGCTAGTTTTTTTCAGCAGTTTATGAAGATAATTATAAATCCATCATGTGACTTTTTTTCTGTAGACAAATCATCTGCCTTCCACGCAACTCTGGTGTCTGAGCAACTTTCACAGATCAGACTTGAGGAGACATCTGAGGGTTCTTCAGTGAGGAGCTGTGCTGAAGATCAGAGCTGTGGATCTGGAGGCTGTGGTGAAGATCAGGGCTGTGGATCTGGATGTTGCTCCTCAAACAAGTAGGTAGAAGAAGGTTCTCCTCTGAAATAAACCAACAGAGATGCGTGTTGATGTTTGTGATGAATCTGATTTGTTGTTCTGAATGTTTTTCAGATCTCTCCCGTATCAGGACTTGAAGACTCTCTTGTGTTACAGCTGTAGACTCACTGTCAAAGACATGGTGAGCTTTGAAGAAGAGGATCAGCATTTATAAGTGAATTTAGATTTGAATTTATGTCATCGTCTTATACCAGAGGTTCTCCATTGAGGTCCACTGACATGCAGAGATTGGGTCCATAACTAATGAATCACACCTGAAGCTGATCAAGATCTTTTGGGCAGATAGAAACATTCAGGGTTGTGTTGGAGAAGGTTGGAGCTAAACTCTGGACCTCCAGGAACAGGGATTGGAGTCCTGTGTGTTAAATTGTGCTGGGATTTGATGCATCATTAGATTTTCTTTTTAAATTCCATCCATTTCTTTTTCACTAAATACTTCTCTGATCATTTTA
This sequence comes from Yasuhikotakia modesta, assembly GCA_036877545.1. Classification (NCBI taxonomy): domain Eukaryota; kingdom Metazoa; phylum Chordata; class Actinopteri; order Cypriniformes; family Botiidae; genus Yasuhikotakia; species Yasuhikotakia modesta. Next base: position 14,771 of record JBAJNP010004124.1, on the reverse strand, counting down.
AATACAGGCATATTTAAATACACACACATGCTGTTTGTCTCAGTCTGTACTGCAGTGTGACCTGCTGTAATCCATTTAAAACTTTATTCTTATAAAAACTGACAAGTCAGATAGAAATAGAGAATTTCAAATGCACCCATTCTTTATATTTTTAATTTTAATGAGTAATATGTGAATTTTCCCTCAGGAAGTTGTAAACACTCTGCCTGCCTACATCACAACAGAGGCAAGAACACGACACATGAGGTGAAACATGAAACTCTGTCACACAGACACGTTTTATTCTCAGTTTATGAATCAGTGTTGTGATCCAGTCTCGCCCGATTCTCTCTCCAGGTCTCGCATGAAGATGGAGATCAGTGAATTTCTTTTGGACGATGATGAATAGATGAGGTTTGGTTTGGACTGGATGTGATAAACAGATTTATTTTATTTCTTTAGTGGTGGGTTTTGTAACACATCGCTGTTTTCTGATTCGTTGTAACAATCATTAAAATGATTTCATTGAAAAAGTGGTTTTGTTCATTTGAATAAAATGTTTTTGCATGTTTGTCAACATGATCGTATGAAACTTGCTCAGACCTGAATGAACATAAACTTGTTTATTTTGATCATTGAGTGAACAGTCATTAATACAGTAAATGTATTTGTGCAGACGGGCAACATTCTTGATTTCTTAATTTAGCAAATTGCCACACAGCATGTCATAATAACGGCTCATATCTGAGTTCTGAGACAAAACAATGAAGCCAGAAACTTGTACTTTATATAATCATACAGTGGAAATGATCGTTCCAGGCATTACTTACAAACGTTGCCCTTAAGACATTAACAAGGACGAGATGTTTAAAAGTTAGACCTCAGACATTGTCCTGATGGCCAACACTTCTAAACGCAGCATTTCAGCAGCTAGCCGATAGAAAGTTCTCACACTTTTCCTTCCTGAAGCAAAACCAGCTGTTATATCTGACAATCTTTATTGCAAAGAAAACCAAATAAAACATTTTCAAGTGTTTGACTTTCTGCCTTTATCAGACACTGTGAAACCAAAAAACAAAATACTCTGTGGCTCTGATTCGAAACTCTTTGGCTTGTAAACAGTTTGGTTGTAGTAACTGAGCAAAATCCAACAAAATGAACAAGACAAAATTACAACGAATCTCATGAAACCTGTCGAGAACATGGGCCATATTTCACCATATTTATAAGAAATGTCATATCTATACATTTTCACGGCGTTACTGCTTCAAAAAAACAATAATTGTCAGCAGATTTACAGGTATTTACACATTAGATGGTATTTGTTGTTGTACCTAATACTAGTACAGTAATGAAAAATGTGCATTGAAGGATTACAAAAAGTAAAACACTGACACTCTCTAATGTGGATTTGGAAGAAAACTTGCTTGTTTGTAACAACTTCACAAAATAAATTTACAATTACGCTTTTCTTCTTGATTTGGGGGTTGAAATATGACCATGACATGTTCTTGATCGTTTCCACGTTCCACCTGATAGTGTTGGATTTCTACTTTGAAGGTCCTACAGGAACATCTCAGATCTGTGGTGATCTTTGCACGACAGACCGGATTTAGCGTTTTAAGGTCCTACAGCTGGAGTCTCTGTCACACCGAGTCACTTTGAGAGGCTGAGTTGTAAGTTTTGCAGACAGATTTGAGAGAAACTCAGTTCAGCCGATGCATAGAAGCTCAAGTTCACCTCTGTTCTCCAAACGAACTCTGAGTGCAAAGAGGCAAACTCTGTCTTTAATGACAACCACAGAGAAACGGCTACAGACTTTAATAGTTCATAAGACATTAAAAGATCTATCATGGCACAGGCTCTTAGGAGAGCCTTCAGACGTTCCAGCTGACCTCAAAGCCAAAGTCTGCATTGAGGAGAATTTAGCAAACATCTCCAGCCGCGTGTCGGTTTCAGTCTTGATGCTTCTCTCTGGTCCATTTGATCATGGTCTCTGGAGAGCGATACAAGAAGATGAGTTTGGAGTACAGCTCCTCCTCCAGCTCCAGTTCTGCAGTTTCCCGCACCAGGAAAATGTCCATGCAGAGTTTGAGGATGCGGTCCACACACGGGAGCTCCTCAAACATGATGGAGTGAGAGATCTCGCTGAAAAAGCCTCGGACAAACTTTCCAATGACCAGCACCACTGACACGTACAGCCCCATAATCCTGAGAGAAGAAACACCTCATTAATGGTCCAGAGAAACATTTATCTTAATACAAACACCTTAAACTATCAACAGAATTAGTGGCCTGTTGTCAGATAGAGAATTACATTTCTGCAGAATCCAAACTGTTCATTCATGAAAAATATAAACTGACAGCAGTTGCCAATAAAGACTCTAAAAATAATCCCATTTATTCATCATTTACAGTATAACCCACGTTTCTGAGAGGCAACCTTTGGCTGAATGTTAAATGTTTTGAATGTTAAATGTTGAGTGTTGAATGTTTGAATGTTAAATGTTGAGTGTTGAATGTTTTGAATGTAAAATGTTGAGTGTTGAATGTTTTGAATGTTAAATGTTGAGTGTTGAATGTTTTGAATGTTAAATGTTGAGTGTTGAATGTTTTGTTTATAAAGAGTCTTCATACCCGTATCCTGCCAGGAAGCCCAGACTCGGGGGGCTCACTTTGTCATTGAAGATGATCATGGGTAAGACGTCACATGACTGTCTGCAGTCTGCGATACTGATGTCCCACCACTCCGGCGCTCCGCTTCCATTCCATGATACGTCCCTCATCAGAGACACGGTGACATCCTGGTACCCCTCCTCACCATCTGACCAATCACAACAACTCACTGTCACACAAACGCTACATCACACCGAAAATCTAACAGTTTGAGTTGTTAATCTCTCATCAGTTACATGATGCTTTTATCCAAAACCACTTACAAATGAAAGTAAATCATCGAATAAAGAAACAGTCTGAAAGTGTCATGCCAGTTTCCCTAGCCTAGCATAGAGTCGTTTGCAATTGTTTATCCACTTTTTTCTTCATTATTTATTTTTAATTCAGATCCAACTCAAAATGATTCATAAACTCCACAATTACATTCACAAATTCAAAGAAACGATTTAAAGGGACAGTTCAGCCAGAATTGAACATTCTTCTACCATTGACTCATTTTTTAAGTTGTTATCCTCTGAGAAACACAACAGAAGACATTCTGAAGTACGTTGGTAACCAAACAAACAGCGGCATTTATTGACTTCTATTGCATGGACCACTGAGACATCAAATCAATCATCATCTTCTTTTGTGTTCCTCAGAAAACACACCATCATACAGATTTGGGATGACATGAGAGTGAGGAAATTATTTTTGTAGTTTTGGGAAAACTATTCCTTTAATAAGATCAGAAAAACACAGCATGACTAAAAATGGCAAATGAGTGTATTTTCAATTTTCTGGCGTTTACCATCATACAGCGACTCAACGGGTTTGGCCTCTGCACCGCTGGGGGCTCTGATGTAGTTGGGGAACATGTGAGGAACCCGCCTGAGAAAGAGACAGTTTAACAGATCATTACAATCCTGCTGAGAGCAGAAACACGCCGTTAGAAACATTCGTCATTGGCAGGTGGGGCTAAGAGACTCATTTGAGATGCTAGATGTTTATATTCGTGACAACAGTTTACTAGCACTTACACAGGATCTGTGCGATTGCCTAGCAGCAGTGACGCTAGCTCGGCTCTGACCGGGTTTTTTTGGGCCAGATTGATGGTGTGTTTGTCGAATGCGTGTTCCACTGTTCCTCCCTTCCCAAGATCCCTTCAGACACAAACACGGGTCAACAAACACGTTCACACCATCAGAAACGGATTTGAATCAAATCGGTTCTTCTGTACCTCTGGAAGTTCCAGTCCAGGCGGAGGGTCATGTCACCGGGGCTGTGCATCAGCTCTCGGATCAGCTCCCCTCGGCTGGGTGGGCTGATTCTCCACACGGACCCCGAGCTGCCCTCTATGTTGGCTGTGACTATGTCTTCATAGCTGTACATGGTAATAAACTGCATGGCCACCTGTGGACACAGATCTGTTTTAGGGGCTGACAGCAGGTCATGCTGGTATCTTGCAGGCGTGATATAACATTGAGGAACGTAATGTGATTTGCATTGATGACTTACAGCGTTTTTTCCGAACATGCTGGTGAGAGCGTTGTAGTCACGCTCGGTGTACGGCTGTATGGACTGCTGCTGAACGCTCATTGTGAACAAAGGCTGAGAAAAGATGAGCAATTGATTACAAAATCAAACGACAACAAATCATATTACGACTGCACTAAATAGTCTGACACCCTTCAGAAGAAGATTTTGTACCTCATAACCTCCAAGCCTCACTGTGAACGTGACATCAATAGGATGGTTAACCACGCCCACCACAGATTTAACCAATGAGATGAAGAGAAGCGGAAACCAGATGATGCAGATGAGGAAGAGGATGATTAAACCTCCCATTCCATATTTGACAATCTTCTTCTTCTTTTGTCCCTTCGGTTGAGGATATTTCTGCAGAATGATTCACATTTACATTCAATCAAAACATCATTTTGGTGCTTTTGTCCAGAGTGACTTAGAGTGCATTCAACATACAAGTTTTATCAGTATTTGTGTTCCCCAGGAATCGAACCCACAACCCTTTAAGCTGCTAACGCAATGCTCCAATTAAACTACAGATCACCTGGACTTGAGAAAATGAATAGCACATCTCTCTATAGCAGCTAGTTACAAAATGAGCTAAAACACCAAAGTTTAATACTCTAAAATTTTCCAAAATCCAAACTGATTAGCATGCTAAAAAGGATCTGCTACCTTCTCTGTCTCTCGGCTGCACTTGATGATGAAGATGTTGGCGTAGATGTCCTCCACACACATCCAGTTGGACAGAGACAGTGTTGTGTCCGTCCAAACCCAGTCCATCACAGCCCGGAGCTCAACTAAAAAGGGAACAAGCCGGAACCTGTAGAAACATCAGATGTTTTAGTGGTATCTTCTAAACTCATGGATCCTGCAACATTGCTGAGGTAATATTAATAATAATATGAATAATATTTCTGAGTAATATTTTCCCACCCTTGGAAGAGGAAGAGGTTGAGGTGATTGTATTTCTTGGTGAGGAAGTTTCCGAGGATGCGTGTCGGGTATCCGCAGCGGATCTGATACGCAGACAGTGTGAAGTAGATGCACTTCACAAAATACCAGAGCTGGGCCACAGAGTTATGGTTGAACATCCTGTAAAGACAGAATCATCCTTTTACTTCAGTGCAAGGAAATGGTTATTCTGCTTATATGTGACTCTACAGCCAGCCACAGCTGTTAAAACATGACATACTAATTATGAAAGATCTCAAATTCTCCCATGTCAAATTCTGAGTCTCATGAGTGTCACATATGTTGTTCAACAGATTTACTCCTGGTTATTTTGTGTTTAATATTCTTTATGCTTTACGCTCTCACAGCCATTATTGCCCTGTAACATAAATCAACTTTCATAAATCAACTAGCAAAGCTGTACCATTACAGTATTTTATTATGAACGTTTTATGCATAAAACTAATAAACACTGGATTCATGATGTTGGTTTCTTTGGTTTTCTTTAGAGGAAAACTTTGTTTTTATCTATCAAATAATCAGGTTTGATCAACAACCATCTGCTTAACTTAGACCAGCACAGAAACAACCTTAAGTTGGATTTTCTAGCAAATCATCCCCATCTTCCTCACCTCTCAGTGACAGCAGGAAGGATGAAGAACATCCACAGGTGGATACCAATCACCAGTATGACCTGGAAGATGAGCTTCCCCAGGATACTCTTCCTCAGGTACAGAGCTCTGTCAATGATCATGGTACTGAACTGAATGAGGAGCATGACGAGGAACGCCTCAGGAACCTGGTCCTCAGACAGGGATGAAGCTATATCTGCTGCTGCTGAGTGTTTCTGAGAGAGAGAACATTCACACTCAACATCTGAAGGACTGGACTTATGTTTGACAGAAGTTCCTGATGTTTTGACTTGACATCTCTAAAGTTCTCTGTACTCACTCCAAAAGCCCAAAAACCAAAGATGATGATGATAAAATCCACCACGTCCGTGAGGAACATCAGAGCGTAGACATCAGTAGCTGCCCGGTACTCTGCATGCAGGATGTTTCTGAAGAATGCACAGGTTGGCTTGTAGACATTCTTCACTCTTCACAGGTGAAGATACAAGACATGAAGTCACATCATCAATGCAAACACAAAAACATATAAAAAATAATGTTCAGATTCACTCACATGGATAAGAAAAAACCCTTAAGTTTCCCGCCTACAGCAGTCAGAAGTTTTTTACTGGTGTCTTTGTGTTTGCTCTTAGATTTCTTCTTTTTCTTTGGCTCTTTCTTCGTAGTTTCTGTGACAGAGATGAGTTTACATGTTAAATAATTATCCATGTGAAAAACGTTATGGTCTTCTACTGTTAGACTTTTTTTAAATATTTTACATAAATGTTTCCTAAAATGTTGCCAAAACTGTGTGTCAGTTCAAAAATAATCGTAAAATATTTACAGACATATCAGTTCTTCAACTGACCTTTTTCTGTCTGTTTCATCTTGCGGAAACGAAGGAAACGTCTTTTTTTCTGTCCATCCTCCTTCACTGTATCAGGGTCTTCTGTGGTAGAACATGTGGGGTTCTGCTCTGGGTCAGATTGGATCTCTCCATCTGTGGGAGAACGTGTGTTGAGGTTTTGCTCCAGGTCGGTCTGGATCTCTCCATCTGTGGGTGTCTCAGTAATGGACAACACCTCCGTCTCTGGTTCTGCCTGCGTTCGACTGTCTTCCTCATCTGAGAGCTGGAAATCTTTCTCCTCTCTTTTATCTTGATTCTTCTCCTCAGCTGAACGTTTGCTCTTCTCCTCCAGAGGACCTTCTTGGTCCCAGAGTCCGTAACGCTGTGAAAGTCAAGCCATTAACACAGACTGAACTTTTGAATTCTTCATGGAAACTTCACAGGAGTAAAATGACTGACGCTAACAGACTTTGAATAATTATCTTCACGATTGTTTCTCAGACTAGTCTGGGTTGGTTTGAGGCGTGATACCTGCAGCAGCGAGCGGTGAAAGAACAGAACCAGCAGCTGTAACAGATCGTAACGGATGTAGTTGTCGGTTTTCTCCAGACCCAAGATTCGAGGAGGAAAGAAGGGCTTGTCTTCATTTAACTTCAGCTCATACTCTGTGTTCCAGGGGAAGAAACCGAACTGAAACAGATACTTCACCACCACCATTATCTGCAGAACAACACGAGATCAGAAGTTCATCTCTGACAAACAAAAATATATTATTCCTTTATGCCTCAGTATATCTCAGCTGTTTCCACCAATGACCTGAACTATTTAAAAAGTGTCTGATGAAAACCTGTCAGTCAACAACAGTAGCCAACAATCAGCCAACCACATACAACCGCAACGCTCAGACTTAGCATGTATATAAATGATAATGCAAATACGTATTATGCAAATAATGTTTGTAACAAACAGGACGTGTCCATTCGTCTTACCTCAGTGTAGACAATAGCAACCATCCAGAACCTCTTTGAGGGTCGTGGCACGGACAGCATGGCCCAAAGGAACACCAGGATGGGCAGAATGAGTGAGATGACAGACGCCGTCACCAGGTTGTTCAGCACGATGATCAGATAGCACACAAGCTCAGAATGAGCTGCCAACACATTATAGAGAGCGAACAGAAGCTTGAGGAGGCGGTTCTGAGAGGAGTAGAACTCGCGGCTCTCGATGAGCTCCTCAACACTGAACGGCCTGAAACAGACAAACACCGGCTGCAGTCTGAACATCAGCCATACTTCACCATTTCACTCATTTTGGCATTATTGTTGTCAAGACAATTACACATTTCTGTAAATTCTCATCATGTAACAAAAAAAATTCAATTTAATGACAGCTAATAATATTTCAACTAATAAGTATTTACATTTATAATAATAAGATTTACAGCAAATAAGACTTTAGATTTTCACTTCTGTTACACTGTGTATTTTATTCCTGTTTAAAGCTGCATATAATGTTATTTAAAAGCCTATTTAAAACTTTTTAACCCAATATGCAATAAAAATAATAATTTCATAACTTATTAAATAACTATTGATCAGTTTAATTGATTATTAATAATTATAAATAATATTTATTATTTATAATTATGATCTCTCAGACAATTGTCAGTTAGGCCTCATTTGGCTTCAGTAAACATCATGAATTAACAGTTACCTGCAGTTTTATGATTTAAACAGAGATGGTGGTAAAGAGGCAGCAGTGATGAATTAGAGCTCATTTACATGTGTATTAACCCCTCACTGAAGCCTTTGATAAAGGCAGAAGGTCATACAGACATGGATTTGTCATGCTGCAGTATTACCTCTCTGAGAGCAGCTCACTGGCGGTTCTAGAGCGGCGGGGTCGTTCTCTGTAGGACGGTTCTGAATCCAGAGTGAGTTCAGAGGCCAGAGTTGTGCTGCTGAACTCACGGGCCTCTGCAAAACCTCCTAGCGGCTCCAACTCAACAACACTGAAGAACAATCTGCTCATTACTGACACACAATCTAATCAGGAGACATCTAAAGTACCATTGGATGTTGATTAACGTTGTTATGGGGGTTGAGGTCAGACTCACTTGGTGTCGCTGCTGAAGCGAACATTGTCCGTCTCGGTCTCATCAAGGCAGGTCTCCAGCGTGAGGTTCTCACTGTCCTGAGACAGCTGGTCCTCCGTCTGCTGTCTGGTGGGTCTCTGTGTACAGCCCAAACATCATGAGATCCATTCTGATGTTGTGTTTTTAAGTGGAGTGTGTTTGAGGGACTGACCCACCTGGATGATGTTATGGATGAAGAGGTAACGTTCTTCACTGAGGACCATGGAAGTATCTACATACTGCTTGGTGAGCAAGTTAAGCCACATGGTGAAACCGTCCACCATGGCCAGGAAGAGAACCCAGAGGAACTTCAGGATATCCAGAATCCTCTGCACTATGTCACTGCCTTTGACTGGAGAACATGCAGATGCTCAGAAAGTGTGGTAAGATGTTCAATCAGACATCTAAATTATATCCACCCCTGAGGTAACAATATTTCTGGAGATCTTGTTCTTTTGGAGATCTTGATCTCTTTAACTATCTGTTAAACTGTCACAATGTATTTACTGAAGCAAGAAAAATCCAATTATAACATTTTTGTTATGTTTTAAGTTGCTTAAGGACTCAAACGTATCATTAAATCATGTCACCATGTGTTACTATTCAGATATTTACCCCGGGTGGGGTATTTAAGTCATTATTACCTAACCCCTCCCCATCCTCTGCCATCTCCTCCTCCTGCCTGGACTCTTCAACATCAAACACAGCTCCATCTTCCTCTGGATCACCTGATACCATTGAGACACAAACACATCACAGTAAAGCTGGTATGATTCTACTGTATATGTGTGTGTGTGAGTCAGTGTGTGTGTGTGTGTGAGTCAGTGTTTATGTGTGTCATGTGTATGTGTGTGAGTGTGTATGTGTGTTTGTCAGTGTGTATGTGTGTGTGTGTGAGTCAGTGTGTAGGTGTGTGTGTGTGTGCATGTGTGTGTGTATGTGTGTGTGTGTATGTGTGGGTGAGTGTGTATGTGTGTGTGTGCATGTGTGTGTGTGTATGTGTGTGTGTGTATGTGTGTGTGTGTGTGTGAGTGTGTGGCGGTTCTCTCTCACCTGTAGTGTGTAAGCTCTGTGTTTTCTTCTTCTCTGCTCTTTGCTCTTTCTGTCTCTGCTGTCTGTCTTTCAGAGCGTCTTTAGCGCTGGTGACCCAGGCCTGATACGCCAGCTGTGAGCAACAACACAGACCGGGAGCAGAAATTCAGTAATTCAGCTCCATTTATGATGTTTGTTTAATTTAAATAAGAACTACAGAACTTTTGAGTGTCTAATTCAATTTGAACTGTTTCAGACTTACAAATGTCCCAAAACAGATTCCAGATTCACACAGAATCCTAACCGTGTGTTTTACCTGGAATGCCGTCTGTTTCCGAGGTTTCTTTTCCTCCTGAAGAGACTCGTCTTCCTCACCACTGTCAGACTCAAACATGTAATATTCCCCAGAGTGCAACACTGGAACACAAACACAGAATGTGTAGCATGGCAGATAAGTATGCAGTATAGAGTGTGTAGTATGATAGGTGAGTGTACAGTTTAGAGTGTGTAGTACGGTAGGTGAGTGTACAGTACCGGTGGCATGGTCCATCCAGGGATACTGCCACCCTGTGGACTTAGTCGACTGTCTCTCCTTCTTCTCCTTTGAGTCTGTGAGGTCACACACAAATATCTGATGTGTTTTTGATCAAATATCTTTGATATGTTGATATGAATGATTTAGAGTCACATCTGGTCAGCACTGATCTGTTAGCATTAACATGACTCCCATCAACAACGTCCTACATACCACATATCTCTTGTAGGTGTGTTAATGAAATAGTTTGACTAATGTAATATTTTAACTAGCAATCGCAGTGTATTGCTCCACTTAACACATTCACTATTAAAGTAACAAAATGGCTGAATTGTGCACAGAAAGAGAGAATATGTTTTAACTTGTGCAAAGTAAATAAAGTTTAAATGTTGTTATAGTTTTATATGAAATATTTTGCACATTTATTTAGAAAAGATAAATGTGCAGATTGCATGTAGGAGGTTTTTCATAACAGATCTGATGTGTTATCACACCTCACATAAGTAAAGCTCATAGAAAGAATAAGTTATTGTGTGAGAGGATTTATACCTGAGGACGGCTCCTCTACAGCTGATGTTTTACGGCCATCTCTGTATTTCTGCTGTTTGTCACGAATGCGTTTCATTCTGAGGGAGAAACAGTGTGAGACGTTCTGTCATGTCTGAGAAACAGTGTCTGAGACGTTCTGTTGTGTTCTGCCTCATGTCTGAGAAACAGTGTGTGAGACGTTCTGTCGTGTTCTGTGTTGTGTCTGAGAAACAGAGTGTGAGACGTTCTGTCGTGTTCTGTGTTGTGTCTGAGAAACAGTGTGTGAGACGTTCTATCGTGTTCTGCGTCGTGTCTAATAAACAGCGACTGTTAAACTCACGATTCTTTCAGCTGCTGTATTGACTTCTTCTCTGCCTGCTGGTAGAAATGCATGCTCTTTATGATGCTGGCGCGGAACAGCTCAAATCCCCTGAACACACACACAAAGAGACAAACAAACAAACTTATATAGATATAGATTTATATAATGTAACATTTTGTATAATTCCTAAGCAAATCTCTGCTCCAGAGTTTTTGCTCCCAGTTATGACGACTCTTTCCCAGCCATGAACAAACTTTCTCTGTTCTCAGAGAGTTTTCTACCCCAGCACCAGCAGGTGGTGCGTTTACCGAGAGGCCTGCCGCGCAGACGCCTGCAGATCTGCCGACACGTGCAGGAAGTAGAAACTGAGGAAGACTCTCCTCTGCAGCAGCAGGAAGAAGAAGCAGATGCTGTCCCAGATAACACCAGCCTCCTCCACAGGCAGAGAGCAATCCTTATCACACACAGAGTTAGCTGAAACACACACACACACACGCTAGAGTCAACCATCTCTGCAAGGTGAGGGGCTTCCTCTAACATACAAGGGTTATTTTAAAAGGTTTACCATTAACACAAATACAAGATTACTAATACTAGTCAAAATATGACTAGTAATAAATAAATCTGGCACTGTCATCCAAACAAATAAAAACTGAGACATCTGTTGTGATTATTGTTGTAATTATTTAGTACTTGTTCTAATTTGTTCTAATTTGGTTTGAGAACCTGCTGCAGGACGGAACAGCAGAACTGCAGGTGACACTTACGATCATAGTAGCCTTTGACCGTGCACACCAGACTGAAGAGCTGAATGACCCAGCAGAAGTTCTTCTGCATCTCCACCACAAACACACAGGCCAGGATCTGACAGAAGAACAGCGTGGATCAGAACATCCCAACATCAGAACACATCAGAACAGAGGAGAGGTTTAACGTTCCCTCACAGACAAAATGTTCTTGGAGATGATCACAGCAACGTTGTAGATGATCAGACAGTCCCACATGAGCAGACGCGTGCGGGACGGCTTGGTCAGCAGCTTTGTGCCGTAGATGAGGAAGAAGAAGCAGGCCAGAAGATACCCCAGCCCAAAAACACTGATACGAGTCGATCCGGTCACAAACACCACGGCCAGAACAAACCAGAACATGTAACGGAACACCAGGATCTTGGCCATGTCCAAATAGCACCTACAGAGAGAGAGAGAGAGAGAGAGAGAGAGAGAGAGAGAGAGAGCGCATTTAGGAACTTCCTTGTTATATATGAGAGCTATTGTATTTGTTAATTATACTTAATTAAACAAGAACTCAATAAACATTTGTTGTGTCCTTCATAAGTCTGTTACTGATGTTACAGTCCTTTTGCAGCCATTGGCTCTTTCTGACATCCTGACCAATGAAAGCATCCGCATGCCTTACCTGCAGTTGATGAAGTTGGGGGCGGGGTTAAAGAGCATGTTCTCCATTGGATCAGGGTTGTCCTTGTTCTCTCCACCCATAACCATCCACTCCTCCTTCTTCTCGTTCTCAAACACCATCCACTGCTGTGACACGCACATCAGCAGGAGGAAATCATCTGGAACACACCACCTGATCTTCATTCTCCACCCTCAAACTCTCAACACACTTCCAAATAACCCAGAACCCGCGCAGAACAACAACAAACTGAGATGAACTCAAAGTTACTGCTGATAAAAGTGAATGACATTCATACATTTTCAAAGGCAGCTTTAGGTTCCTCATAGTACTCAGGGCGACTGCAGGTTGGGTAACAGGTTAGCGGTTATAGTGACGTTCTAAATGACGTTCTCACTTACAGATGAGGTTCTTGGAATTGGGGATGGTGTAGAAGTCGGGTAAGTAGATCCATTTGACCAGAGCTGAGTGGATGGTTACACTGCTTCTCCATCTCCACGGGTAATCTGGTCACATGACACAGGTTAGCTTACAAAGTTAGTTACTTCAAACTCACACACTCACTTGTAACTTATAGAGTAAAAAAGTCTAGAGGGGTTAATCATTATGAAGGCCAAGTCTGGTGACTCATACTGGTCTCTACGTTACTGGTCAGACTCTAACCAGTAGGCCACCACTGCCCCGCCCCCCCATGTCATATAATGCAGGTGTGTTTGATATGATATGGTGACATAATCCCTCACCTATGCAGAGCGCAGGGGGGGCTCCCACACACAGAACGTACTGGTAGATCATGAAGACCACCAGAAACAGACAGTACTTGGACCAGATTTTGGAAATGGCGGCTCTGCGCCGACGCACCATAATGGCCACCAACCAGCATCCGTGAATTATAACCAGGAAGTTCATGCGCTGGCCAATCACATTCACTGTCATCAGAAAGCAAATCTAAAAGTATAATCCATAGTACAGGTTAGCATGAGGTTGCGTTGTCCTGAGGAACAGTTTGAGAATTGAGGTACAGAGGTACCGTGATATTGTGAAAACATCTGTAATCTACATTTATGCATTTGACAGACACTTAAATTTCACAGCAACAATGCATTTCAGTTCTACATAGTATCAGAACGTGGGTTCTCTGAAGATCAAACCCAGGATCTTTGAGGTTCTACTGTAATGCTCTACAAACAAAGCCCAATTAGAACCATACAATCTTATAATTGTCACTTTTTTGAGATAATCACAAAATGTATTTTTTATTACCATTTATTTCTAATGCTGACTCTCATCAGATTTGCATAATATTTCTTAATATTACTTTTAAAAAAACAAGCATTTTGTTTCTTCTGAAACTTTAATTATACCATCAAATGTTTCTAAAAGATCTAATATAATGTGTCCAGGATAATAACAGAAATTCTGTTAGATTGCTCTGGGCCTGAGGGAAAACGTACCTCCAGACCAAACTTGTAGAAGCTGTAGTTGAGGAGGTATTTGATGCAGTGCAGCAGCCCCTGGTCCAGCGTGTCTCGGGTGGCCTGAGGAAAGATGGCTGGTATTGAGGGAGGTGAGCGCTGCTTCTGTCTGTAGTGGTGAACCTGGTGTCTGTACACTGTGGCCTCAAACACCAGCAGCATCAGGACCAGAAGATGATCCTAAAACACACACAGACCAAAGCTAGTGTGTCACTTTTTTTGTAGGTAATTTATTAAAAACATGTCAATAATTCCTGAAAATTAATGGTGAAGGGTGTCGTTTCCTCAGTGTTAGGAGCAGGAAATAAAACTACATTTTGGAAGGTGTGGTGAGTGTGAGATCTGAAGATCTGGGTGAACTGAAGCTCACCTTGCTGTAACCGAGAACCGTAGCGTCCTTTCTAACACCGAACCAGTTGGCTGGATCCACAGGTGCTCTGTACAGAGTTGAGTTCAACACCTCATCCGGTTCTAGACTGGTCTCATTCACCATTGGCTACAACACAGAGACAGAGAATGACGGTATGGAAAACAGAGACGGTAAGCAATGAGCTTAGCTAAAGCCCAAACTAAAAACAATGGATTAATGCAAGTGATGGAAAAAGTGTTTTTCACAGCTGTTGCATGCAGCCAGAGAAAAGTGACATCATTAATTCAGCAGTAAACACAAGCCTCATAAACAGACAGCCAACAGACCACTGCTTTCCACAATAAAACACAAGAATAAACATCCGTCTGATCTGATCTCGTGCTGTGAGC
>JBAJNP010004123.1:0-32048 GCA_036877545.1 Yasuhikotakia modesta | reverse complement strand
TTGTGTTTAAAAATACACAGAATGGCTTTGTTTTAAAACCTTGTTTGCTGCTTACCTAAACAGCTGTCTATACAGACATGTCAGTTTTTGAAATACTTTTAATGTCTTCCATTTTAAAACAATGCAAAATATTTAGACATATTTTTTCACTTTCCTGGCTCTGTAGTTTCATACTGACTGCATAGATCCACTAATCCAGAAGTCTAACTGCTGCCCACTGGACTGGCAAGTCATCTACAATCCTCTTACATGGAACGTCAGAGCTGGCAGGACAGGAAGTTCTCTGGCTCCACCTAGTGTTCCTCGGAGCAGGTGCACAGATCAACAGATCTCAGAATTCTTTCTTCCAGGCATTGGTTTACAGCTTCAGAAAGGTGGTTCTCCGTCCTTGCTGAGGTCTGTAAAACCTGAGGCATCTGTTAAAGGATTTGGAGCTTCTCCTGTGGAATCACTCAACCAGGGCTTCCAGGATCTTTGCATTAATAGTTCCCCCCTGGAACCACACCCCAGAATGTCCACCATGGAACACAGTCAAATAAAAGATCAGAGTTCTTCAAATAAGACCTCGTCTTTTGGGCAGGTCATATCAGCACCTGCTAGGAGGAGAGCACCCCACCTGAAAAGACCCCCAACATTCAGTCTTAGATGTTTGAGTAGCACACAGACAGACAGAGACCAGCAAACACTCACTGTGAACGGTAATGAACCAACCAGCATGACCACAGCTGGTAACAGGATGGAGACACACTGGAACAACCATGTAGGCGAGGGAGTAAAGCCACAGAGAGTGAATGGGAAAGATCTTCATCTCCGGGTAACAAATACTCCTATCAAAGCTGCACTTGTGAGAAAACATGAGTAAAGCCAAGTATGTTATGATCGTCTTTGGGCTGTTTGTCAAACAACACACTCATAATGAACTCATAATTGACAGCACTTATGTATTTTATACAATACTTTAATTTTCATGCCCATTAATGGTGCAGTAAGTGGTTTCTGACACCCAGTTTTGTGAATATTCACTAGATGTCTGTGGGCTGGCTGGTTTAAAGACTAGCATTATAGGATTAAAGATGTAATGATTTAAAGCCGATTTAAGACTTCAGAGAATTAATCCATAATCCCAAAATAAAACGCTTGACCTCAGACTACAAGCAAAACCAAAAGATTTAAGACAGATGTTGAAATCTTTAGCACAACCTGATCAGAAACACTGACCATTATTAACATATTTGTAAAAAAGACCATATTTAAATACATGAACATTTGTAATAAATGTTTAAATGTACAATTTGTGTTTGTACAGCTCTGGAAAAATAAAACACAAGTTTATTTAGTTTTGTACCTTTATTATATGTGCACAAAAAGGCAGAATACAAGCTGAATTGTAAAGCATTCAAGAAAGCCGTTCAAAACAGTGTGTTGAGAAGTCATTGATATATTACAATAAATGAAATAACAGATGCTACAATATAACAAACTAATTCAAACACATTCACACAAAACTTGACATTCTCTCTCAGTCATACTTGACTTAAAATGTTCAATTTATTTTAATTTGCAGCCTGACAACAAATTTGTTTCTTGGAGCTCTCAACAATAAATACAGAAAGTAAAAAAAAAAGATTCAAAACATTTATTACATGAGCTGAACATTTGTGATCGATTTGTGAGAAATAGTTTACACACAAAACACATTTTAGCACAAGAAACGTTTTAATATGAGAGTAATGGCCTGAATAGTTGTGCTTCCACCTGTGTACAACCTCAAACACAACTTCACTTTTAGGTTTCACATTCTTACACATGAAAACATTAAATGGTAAAAGCATTACAATGGAAGGCATGCACATGTGACTATCAATAATACATTAAATAAGTACAGTGTGTTAAAAATGGCATATGACCCTAAGGGTCTCAGACGATCCCTCTATAACTCAGAAACACTGTATTTGTGCAACACACTGGGACTGGGAAGTTTTTCAGATGTAGCATGTAGAGTGATTGGCTTAATTATTTAATTATTTTTATTTGTGTTCATGGCACTCTGTGGCAGTTTGGTGTATTACATTTAATATGTGTAGAATTAAATTAATAAACAGAATCTGATTCCAGCCAAGTGATCCAAAGCAACTGCATTTAAATGTGTGTTCAGAGAATTGTGGGTACAAACATTCTACACAGAGGGCAACAAATAGTTAAAAATATGTTGATGTATACATACTTTTACAGTGTAGTTTTCAAGATAAACACATTAAGAGTTTGTGAAAACACTGTGGCATTTGGTACAAATAAACGGTTGAAGAAAGAGTTGCCATGAGAACTGACTGAATTACGACAGGATAAGACAGGCATTTTGTTTTAATCATTGTTCCTGATTTTTTATAATAAGGCAGTTTGATCAAAGCCATGTATCAGACACGATAAAGCTACACGTACAGATTATTCAGCTAGTGCTTTGTTTGTGGTCTCTCCTCTCTCAGTTGTCGAGATGTCTTCTTCTCTGGCTTCTTATCTCGAACCTTCCTCAGCCTCCGTGGGGGAGGTGTAGACCTGGACTCGCTTGAGGTGTCCCCAGCGTCCCTGTCTTCTGGGATGTTGGGAATGGCTGAACTACTGCCTTCCAGGGTGTTCCTCAGGGACGTGTCCTCTGGACTTCCAATTTCACTGCTGCTTAAGTCCTGCTCTTGATTCCCGCTGATTCTAGCCATGCTGCTGCTTGAGGGCTCCAAGCTCTTCCGCAGAGGTTGCTGGAGTTCGTTCATGTCCACTCCGGAATCCAAGCTTGTGTCGTTGCTGCTGCCCGGGCGGTGCCGCCCTTGAAGCTCAATTACAGAGTGACGAACTTGGGCTGCTGGTTTACCATCGAGAGACACAAACCAGGCACGTGGTGGGTGAATGGAGGGCTTGCCCTTAGTGAGCTCCAGCAAGGTTTGCTCCGATATTCCCTGGAGTTCCCCTCGGAAAGGCCCCATTCCAGCTGCTTCGTTCAAAGTTCCCGGGACAGACACAGACTCCAGGAGATGACTGTAGCGGCCCCATAGGCCAGGGTTAATGGAAACAGCCTGGGCTCCTTCGAGGGCTTGTGGTTCGTCACTGTCTTGCTGAGGGACTTTGGGTAATGTCTGGGTGAAACTGTCTTTTAAGTTCCTCTCTGTCTGAGCTCCATGCTCCATGCCATTCCGAGGAAATGTAGCGGATCTGCTTCCAGAAGGATCAGCCTGTCCCTGGGAATTAAACAGCTCTGGGGCCTGTACAATAGCCACAGGTTGGTTATAGATATGGAACAGCTTGTCGCTAAAAATGACGTTCTCCGCACCACCCTGGCATGAGGCGTTCTGTTCCGATTTTTCTCGAAGTTTTGCCATTTCGTCACTATTAACATACAAATTGGACACCGGGGCTCTGAAGCTTTCTAATCCCACAGGTCCAATGTTCTCATACAGATTGCCCACTGGCCGGCCAACAGTTTCCACATAAATGTTGTAGTTGGCTTGGTGTCGTGGGGAGTCCGACGTGTCATGCCCAATGCCTCTTCCAGCCAACGAATAAGAGCGGTCGCCATTACGGAAAAACAGTTCCTGAGCCTCATCGGAGCTGGTGGAGGTTGTCTGGTCTTTCTTCAGTACCGTGAGCCTGGTGGAATTCCATCGTCTTCTTCTGATCTCATGGTTTAACATTCTGTCAAATGACAGGAAAGGCTTGCTGCATATTTTTATCATTTATAAAAAAACAGAGGAACCTAGAAATGCCTTCAGTTTCTTGGAAACCATGAATTAACATTAAACAAAAATGTTTAATAATCAAGTCATGCAATTCTGTGAAGTTAAATCTTTAGATTGTATTCCTAAGATCCAGTGTTTGTGTGGTTAAATGAACCTTACCTGCAGTGAAATACAATCACAGATAAAAATCCAATGACTATCACAAGTGTTCCTCCCAATATACCCACAAGAAGGTATGTGTGGTAGGAAATGAAATCCATTGAGCTTGCAAACCCCAAATAACCTAGATTTACACAAACACAAATCTGGTTAGAGGGCTGCAATTGCACAAGAGAAGGTTTCATGGATTTCAGGGCTAAAGTAAAAACAGATGATGAAAAACACAGGATTTCTGATGCTCAGTTAAAATGGAAATTGCATGTAATGATGAGTGATTTTTACAGTAATTATCTTCATTCCAAATGACTGAAGTTGCTGTAGTTACATTTGTAGAACATGGTGCTGACAATGCAAAGATAATGGGTTCGAATCCCAGGAAACACAAATACTGATTCTCACCTGAGGAGGGTGATGGAGCAGCAATCCAGTTACCAAGATGAGGTGCTACATAAGTCCAGACCAGTCCATTTTTCTCTGACCGAACAATGCCCAGACCTTTATTCACCCAGGAACCTATGGTGAAATAACTCAGTAAGTGCTGGACATAACTGTGATGCTAAAGTGCATTGTGCCCGATTTTCACACACTTAACATTCAAACTTGGCCACTCCTCTCTAAGGACAGTGTTTTTAAATACAAACACCACCACACACTTCTAGTCGATCATAAGTAATGACTGAGAGATTCTTTATGTCCAAACTTTGTTGGAAAATCCTGCATTGTGCACCTTTGTAAATAAACACAAAGCTCTCACATAAATTATAGAACATACATTAATTAACTAACGTGTCAACAAACACATTATATACTAAAGCACAGTTATTAGCACAGATTTATACACCCTAATTGTAAGTTGCTTTTTTTGCATTTTTTTAGCTGTTGGTTAGACCAATATACTTAATATGTAGCTTGCAAACAAATGTGACCATGTATGCAATAACAGGTCCAATGTTGACCTGGAGTCCAAGCTAATAAGATACAAATACAGCTTTGGAAACTGCAGGCTTGCGGTCTATCAGTGTTAAAATGTTTCAGTTACCTGTGGTCATGTCAAAGGTCCAGGCAGGAAGTGAGTCGGAGGGCCGTAAATAAGTGTGGTAGGGCAGTGGTACTGTCAGATGAATGGGGCCTCTGATGTCAACCTCATGTCCATTAGACACTAACTGGGCACTGATGGTAACCAAAGGGCTCAACTTGACATTTCTATAACCTGTAATGGGTGATACAACAACAAAAGTGGTTAATTATAGAATGTATTGGAAAATTGTAATTGTGTGTGTGTGGTCTGGAGGATCAATAATTTGCAATGTGATATCACATTAGATGGTGACCAAGCAGCCTGATATTTCCGAATCAATAACATACTGTAATCAATAACATCAGCTAATTAATACTGTATGAAGTCTAAACAGTAATGAACCTTGTAGCTTTTACTGACTGGAGCAGTTCTTCAATAATTCATGTTCAACATGAACAGTTCATTCAACAGTTCATATCAATAACATGTCAATGACAGGAAACGTGTCACACAAACATTTTAAGCAGTGAGTTTCTTACCACCGTAACTTAGAGTAAAGAAATGGGAGTATTTTTCTGCCGGCAGGGCTGGAGCTGTCAGATACGCTGTCAGCTTTGAGATGGTGGTGTTCTCAGGCAGTCTGAGGAGGTTTTTGGGAAACTGGACGCTTGGTTGAAATGACAGATCTGTGATACATTTGGAAATAATTACATCAAAATTACACATAAGAAATACAACAGACAATAAGTGTCACAGTATTACATGGAGATGTTTGGTGTGCAACCGTGTTTTGTAAGGGACACTTAACACCATAATGAAACTTATGTCATTATTCACAAATTCACAGTAATTTTGTGTCCGTGGAGCACAACAAGAGATGCTAAACAGAATGGTAGTGACTCACAATATCAGACAAAATGTAAAAAATGTGAAAACATTACAATTGTGATGAAAATATGAAAAATATGAAAGACATTTGAGTAAAAGATGTTATTTGACATACCGGAGGTTTTATGAGCTATCAGCACAGTATCCTCAAACAGCCAGATGTTCCCTTGTGTTTGAGGTTGCAGGGACATCGTAATAACAGAGAAAACTAGAAAACAACATCAAAATCTATTATTGGCATCCAGTTTTTTGTGATAAGGGTTGGGTGTTGAACAACAGTTCATCATTTACTTTCTTGCAGTCTCAGCTATTGCATAAAATTATAATGATCTAACACATTTTATAATGTGTTAATAAAGCAATAACATGACACTGACACGTCTAAAACATTGAAGAAACACAAATAATTTTACATTTCCTGTCTGTCAACTGGATATAAATCTGCAAAGCAAATTTGCCATCATTACAGTGACTTACTGGGCATCTTGGTGGTTGTCCAAGGCAGCTGGGTGGGCACATAACCCTCCATGCTGGCCACCAGACTGAGGGTTAAGCCGAGATGATATGGTACAGTAACAGTGACCTCTCCATTCTCCACAGTCTGACTGGAGAGAATCTGAGATCCATTCACAAACACACCCACCACAGCTCCTTTCAGAAACTTCTGGTTAGATGCATCCTTCACCCAAACCTTCAGCGTGAGGGGTGACTCTAGAGACCGGGAAAAGGTCACAGACTTGGTAGGGATGAATAAAAAATGTCCATGAAAAATGCATGTGCGCCTAAGAATGGCCTATGCCATAAATTGCATTTTAATGTTACAACATTTTGCCTGAAGATTAGAATATGAATAACAGATACAGTAAATGTATAACTGAAAGGATAAAGGTTAGCAACACTTCATTAGGTACCTCAGCTGTAATTTCATAACACATTGCAAACCAGTTTAAGGACTTTTACATCAATAAAATGGATCATTTGATGTCCACATGTACAACCATGTGGTAACAGTTGAGCTTTGAAGTGATAACAGCTATCAGAGACTTCAGCACAGATCAAAGTGCCAAATGAATGCATCAGTTTCAATGCAGAGACCTTGAAAACCCTTGACATATAATTGAATGATTTAAATGAATGAATCCCCTTTGTATAATATCTAGATATT
Organism: Yasuhikotakia modesta; assembly: GCA_036877545.1. NCBI lineage: Eukaryota > Metazoa > Chordata > Actinopteri > Cypriniformes > Botiidae > Yasuhikotakia > Yasuhikotakia modesta. Next base: position 25,093 of record JBAJNP010004123.1, on the reverse strand, counting down.
TTAAATAATAACACATCATAATAATAATAAACCATCCAGGATTAAGCAACGGCAGCCACTAAACATCAGACTGTTTAAATCATTTATATGAGTTTGCAATTCATATAACAAAAGGCCACATAAAACCAGTTTCAGATGTTATGAACATTTATAACTAAAAATACATTTTACTTTCATACAGCTTAACAAACCAGTAAAAAATTGTCATTGACTTAAAATGTATTAACTACTATGGGGAGAAATAAACACTGATACATACGTGTGCTACAATAAACTAGATCTAGAGCAAGACGGGGCTGTTATGTCATACCAGCTATTCACCTGTAAATAATGCACAAAGTGCAGATGTCTGTTCTAAATATAACATGACTTTACTTGGGATAGTGCAGATAACGGATCAACGTAATGGACTATAATCCTGTCCTGTACACAATGGTTAACAGCACACCCATGATATTACACTCCTTTGTTGTCATGCACCCCATCACGAAAACACTTATTTCTGAACAGCCGCATCGCGGCTCGTCCTGTGGCGGAGCTGATGCGCTTCGGATGGTTGTGTTGATGCTGAAAAAGCGGATGATGGTGAGGAAAAACGCAGGTGATGTTACCTGATGGAGGCACCGTCGCGTCCCTCCGTCCCTTCAACTGGGACGTGCGTGCGTCGCTGGCATTGTCCTGCCCCGACAGCGAGGCGAGGCCGCGGGAGAGCACCCCACCCTCCGCTCTCCTCACGTACCCATCCTCGGTGAAAATCAGCACCGCGGCGAGCAGCAGACACCCCGAAAGATCTGGCATGGCGAGAGGCGCGTCTCAGACATAACTGCACCAGTGACACGGGGAGGGAGATGTTGTTGTTGTGCTGTCTTCAGTGCGTCATGGTCACATCGTGGTTCACGGCTGGAGCGATGAATAGCTGCTGGAGTCAGACTGATGCGCGCGTTGCGTCACTGCGCGCGCGTTGCGTCACTGCGCGCGCGATGCCATCTGCTGGTTCAGTGTGTTATTCACTGTTCAAGCGCGCGCAGTTACTTGTCCTATGTGTACGAAAACATTCATAAATATATTTACCTGTGTTTGCACGATACAAGGAACCATTTATACCGCTTAAGTGTGTGTAATATATAGCTTTTGTAAGAAAGGTGTAAGGAATCTGAAGGAGAGTGTAGCTTGTAACAAGGTATCCGAATACCTTCATTTATTGTAATCAACTAAAGCGAATTACAATGTTTTCATAAAGCAACATACAACATATAAACAGACTGTGGAAAAGTTCTTCTATAAAGAGTTCTTCAAAGAAAACATTCATTCACCGTTCGCCAAACCACCAAAAACTCCAACTCAAACATATTAGATCACATAAAAACAAAACAACTTTTAAACTTATTTTATATATATTTAAGAAATCAAAACCAAACATCATCTCATAGTCTAACAGCCCTATAAATGAGCAGATGAGTTTTCCACCAATGCACCAGTGTAAGAATACAAATCTCCCATGATCCTCTCTGCCTGTCCCTAATTCAGCTTCTAAGCATAGTTTTAATTTAAAGCACTCATGGTGGTTGACAGTTAGCCGGATGTTTTTTAAAAGCTAAATAAAGCTTTAGAGTGCTCACCATCCTCTGATGCAAAGTAGAAAAATCAATGAAATGGGATCCAAACAGCTCCCATCAAACAGGTTTTATCTGCATATTATGAAAGCCTTGTGATAGGCTAGGAACAGTGTTGAAAAGTCACAAGGAAGGACACAAATGAAGAACAGGAAGTGGGAGGAGACTGGGAGAGAGACTGCTATGTCTCGCCCCCTTCCTCCCTACCACCTGATTAAACCTCCTCCTCTTCATCATCGTCATCCTCCAAGTCACAGAAGTCGATGGATGGCCTGCTGTCCTCTGCCTCATCTTCATCAGATTCTGCAAATGAACCTGCAGAAGTATATTTAAGAAAAAATATATCACTAAAAGAGCCTTTTGACAGAAACAAAGGCATTTAAAGACATTTAAAGACACACAATGCATTTCTGTTTTCTCAACCGTCAATTAAAACAAACAAATAAAAAAAAAACTGACCATGAAAAGTCAACAACGAAATAAAGTTTTGATTAGTTGGGACTTTATTCACAAAGGACCCAAATTTCCAAGGCAGAGAAAAACAAAATCAAGTTTCATGTAACCATTTGACATTTCAATGCTTTAATTAAAAGCTATTGCTGCTCAATTTAAGTCAAGCTTTTTGTCATTTAAGGTGATTTGGCAGGGACATAACTGGCATTACATGGTTATAATGACTGTAATTCTAGTTTGCAAAACTGCTAATTAAAACAGCAATTATGCCATTAAAAGTTACTCTTGTCTTAAAAGAAAATGGAGGAAAAGGAGGAACAGAAAGTTGCAGTTTTATGGACATGAACATACTTCGTACTATAAAAAGTATGAAGTTTGTTTTATTTGCACACAACACCTTAACCTTAATACAGTAAATTATTTTTGCACATATTGTACAGCATATATTAGAGACTTGTAACTGCACACAGTTTGAAGGAGGGACACTGGGCCAGTTGTGAAATATCAGATTGAAGGCTGAAATATAAATGATCAAAGTATCTTAGATAGCTGTTAGTTGCAGCCCTAATTATACAACAAAACAACTTTGTTACAGTGTAATATTATTAACATTCCTGTGTGTGAATGTTAGAAAAAAACAAACATCTTTAAATGTTTAAACTGTATTCAAATGTATATAGAGGCATTCAACAGCAACAACACTAATGCTATAAAATGGAAATGAGATTATTATTAATACTTACCAAAATATTTTTTTAAAAAGCTGATGTTTTATCACTACATTAAGCTTATGAACTTTGAGGTGCAGTAACACAAATACAAAAGCGATTCAAAACATACTTTCAAGATTGTCCATGTGTTCATGAAGAGTTCTCGCCAAGTTGAAAAACTGAGCGAGAGAGGGGAAACGTTTTGGTTTTAGTCACAACTATTTTACTCATAATGCATTACATCATAATTTCATGTGCAATGGATCATTGACATTAACCAAGATTAACAGGGAAGACAATGAATTTACACAAAGAAAGTAAGTAGAAAGTAAATGTGTGGCAGTAGAGGGTGGGCTTACCCCAGCATCATTCACAGCCCCCAGGACATCAGAGAACCTCTGCTCACACAAGTGCAGGAGAACCACCAGATACAGCCCACAGCTGATGAACTCGTACTCTGACTGAGAAATGTCACACACACACACACACACACACACACAATTAGGCATTATGCATAGTGGACACTGAACATTGGGGAATGTAATAAATTGAAATCACCCCAAAATCCTGGTTGCATGTAAGCAATTGAAAGATGTACATTTCATTTACTGTCTTTGTAATAAAAGATAGAGAGACTGTGCTGTGAAATTATACAATCACACAGGAAGTCCGTAGTTCAACCACAAACAATTCATTTTGCTGTGAGTCTGTAGTCTAATGTTCTGTGTGCATCAGTGTACATGTGGCAGGTCTGGCAGGTCTGATTTTGATCTACTCACCCTCTCGTGAGATCTGTAGAGCTCATTAATATCAAAGTTCTCAATGTTCAGATGCAGTTTCTCCTTACAAAGTTCACAGGTAGTGATGGCCTCCAAGTTAGAGCCTGAAAAAAGCAGATACATGGACTGACTGCGACCATAAGCCTTTGTTACCCACAATTTAGAAACTTTTTAGTTTAACTTTCGAATTTAGTAAGGAGAGAATCTTATTATTAATCATTTAAACCAATTAAATGTGTGTAAATATTAAGACAAAATATATATGGTATTTATACTACCACTTAAAAAAAATGTACATTCATAATATCACAGCACCATGTTCATGGTACTATCACCTCAAACGTTACTGTTTCAGTCACAGCACATTTCAATAGGACAAGATCAAAAACGTTGGAAACATGAGCAGTAAATAAAGGCAGATTAGAACACCTCCCTCAAAATAAACAATGAAAACACACAACAAACAGAATTTATTGCCAAGCTCAGGAAACACAAGCATACCGGAGCTTATTTTGGAGCGCAGCCATTTCTTAATGCAGTCCTGGTGCACAAACTGCAGGCTGCCGGTGCACCTACAGGGTTCGATCAGGGGATTGGAACTTGACTGCTCCCCCATCTGACAGATTCTGCAAAGATCACCCTCCTCCTCATCAGAATCCTCTAATAGCAGGCTGGAAAGCAGAAAGGGGCGTGGTTACAATCAAAAAATGAACAAATACACCAAACAGATTCTGAGAATAAAAATACATTGTGGACCATTAAAAAAAATGTATGCACAATTGCCCACTTCATATTACTAGCAAAAAACTATTAATATGGCTAATTATGCCAATATTAGGATACTGTATGCAAGACTGCATGTTTTGCTAAACAAATCTAATGGTAAGTTTTGAAATTGTTTTAGCAATGGGAAAATATGCTCCTCTACACAACTGGAACATTACAGGTCATGAACACTGATGAAGGAAATGCCTTCTGACCTCTCCTGAATCTTCCTCAGTCTCTCTGGGTCTCTGGAAGATGAAGTCTTTTCTTTCACCTGCTCTTCTGTTTGTCTCCTTCCCTCCACTCCAGCTCCCACACCAATTACTACATTCTCAGGCATACGGAAGATAGGGTTGGATATCACCCTGCCAAAGCTTTGGCTCCTGGAGTCCTGCAGCAGTGATGCAGAGAGACCCGAGGCTCCAGCAGAGGGTGCAGCCGTGGCACCCTCTGATGAAGATTCATCATCATCGTCATCTTCATGACGTGTGCTTCGGTCAGGCGTTTTGCGTTCATCACGGGCACTAAGAGGAAACTGGGGCGAGTGGCGAGGGTCTACGTGGGTGCTTTCATCTCGCCCTTCTCTTCTGCGACGAGAAAACAGTGGGGTGCAACGATTCCAGTTCAGCCAAGCCAGGCCCCCTGAAGCCCTGAGCGATTCCTGTTCGGGTACCACGACAGAACTCTCCTGAACAGGAGCGAGAGATTGTCCACGTCTACGCAGAAACGAAAACGCCTGAACTGGGTCAGAGCTCCTCGCTTCCAAATTCTCTCTGCTGACTGGAGGTGGGGCTTCACAGGGCGGGACTTCATCTGGGCCAGAGTCATATGACCTTGAATCAGAAACCGAGCTGGAGGTGGAGCTTGATTCCTGACTGGAGCGTCGGGAGAAAAGTCGGGATAGTAGTCGTCTGGTTGTTCGCCTGCCATCGGATTCACTGCCATTTGGACTAGAGAGCGAAGTGGGGGCGGGGCTAGAGGGTGGTGGGCTAGAGCTTCGCCCAGTAAGGGGTGTGTAAGGGGTGGAGCTCCATGATGAGACGTGTGAGGGCTCAGAGACAGAGGTGGAGGATCTGGATGAGTTAGCGCTGGGGCGTTGTGTACCGCGGGAGTAAGAAGGCTGATATTCCGAGGCCAGTGAGTGGGAGCTGCGCTCCAGAGGGGAAGGAAAGTACTTGGCAGAAATACGGCGATTAGAGTCGCTGTCCCTGTGGGATGTGTACTGGCTCTCTTTGGGTCGAGCACCCTGTGCATAGGTTGAAGTAACACGGTCTGAACGGTCTAAAACAGAAACACAAATATACGGTTACGATGATGAGCAACAACATAATACATTATAGAGCAGTCTGGAATATTTGATTCTGATTGGTCAATTCAAATATTCTTAATTTTTAAGTGTAAAGCTGAGCTCACAACAAAAAAACCTATTAGCTAAAATCAACATCTGAGGTCCTTTTCTTGTACTGTTTAAAAAGCGTTCAGGTACTTTTCAGATACACTATAAATCCAAAAGTATGAGGACAACAAACAAATCCAAACTGTCCTTATTTAGCATTATTAAATAGCTAATCCTGTCTACCTGTTTACATTCTCTGTAAAGACTTTCACTACATGCTGGTACATGAAGATGGCAACAGATGAAAGAGTATTTATTAAACGTATGCATGTGCACACATACACAGTGATGATGTCAGCCCACTGGGCCGGTAGCTAGACTCTCCCAGAGAGGTCAATCCGGAATCCCCTCTCTTCTCCAGATCCCTGCAGGCCCACAGGCTCTCTGAAGGACCGGACGAGGAGGATGATGATGAAGATGATGATCTAGATAAAGGACTAATGGTTGACTTCCATGATGAATCTAAATTAAAGAACAATGTATTAATCACACATCAACATACTGATGTGATGCATTAGATCAGTGATGCATAACAGGAGATTTGTGGCAAGCATGTCTCACAAACCTCTGTGTACAATTACATTTTGTCTAGCATTCAATTATTAGTACTTTTAACAGTCAATAAACTAGAAATATTTAGTTCTAGTATCTGCCTTTCATGCTATAGTTACCAATGGTTATAAATGCATCACAAACAGTTGATACATTGGTGCGTCGCTAATCATAGCTAATGATTAGTGTATGAATTAATCACACATACTTCCTACAGCAGAGTAAGAACTGGCAGGTGTGGAGGTGGAGGAAGATCTGCTGCTCGGCTGGTATGCTGCCCGGTTGACGTAGGACAGTTTTGCCCGTTTAGTTTCGCTGTCCTGAGACGTGCCAAGAAGTCCAGAGTAGGATCCTAATCTTCTGTCAGAGTCTGTCTAAATGCACAAACACACTGAGTTTTTAAACCTTCAAAAAGCACATCTATCCAACTGCAGTGGGTTAGTAAATGTCTTCTGAAGGTAAATAATGTGCCTGGAAAAGGAAATGATTAATGTTTTGAGCTTAAATGATCAATATATCACATATCCATGTAAAAAAACACATCTAAACTCTAAATTCAAACTTAGAGCCATTTTTAGTGTTCCTCATGACAATACACACATATAACAAGTCAATTCTCTGCATGTGCTTTTGGGAACTTTAAAAACTAAATTCATTTTGGGGTGAAATATTCTTTTAAAAACATAATACAAAATTATTACTATTACTATTTACAAGTCTAACTCTGTCCCCATTGGATGATTCTGTCCATGATCGATCACAGGAAGATGACGTGGAGGAAGAGAGAGGTGTGGAGAGTTTCCAGTTGGAGTGACTGCTTTCAGTTGAGCGGTATCCTCTCGGGGAGCCAATCAGACGAGAGCTCTGTAACAAAGGATACATTAGCAATGAACACCAGACACATGGACTGTAGAACACAAACATGTGACAGGAAGAGATTTAAGACAACTGCTGTTTATACTGCAGCGATGGGCTTGTTTTATTCGTCCTGCGAACAGAAGCACGACTATAACAGCAGAATCACATTTTCCATTAACAGCGTTTCTGCTGTGTAACAGAGTCAGAGTTATGTACAGGAAGTAAACTTTGGGTTTCTATAAAGAGTAATTTATTTGTTCTAAAAGCTAAATGATAAAATAGATCTCATTCGTTTTTTAAAAACTGTTACCAATCTTTAGTGATTGATGTACATCTGTTGCAGAATCTGATACGATTGATATGAACAAAGTACGTTACCATTTGTATTTTTATTTGGTGTGAAATGCACAGGAAGTTGAAAAATATTAAGACTGAGACCTACATTGTTAACCACAAAAAACACTGCAAATAATCTTCTTACAGCTAACTAGTGGTTTGCCTGTTTCTTGTTGGATTACAAATCTGCTGTTTATCAATGAGCTGAGGGTGACTAACTTTGTTTAAATGTACAAATTATACACAACATTCCATGTTATTTCAACATGTACTCCTAAAAGTCAAAAACAACTTCATCCAGAGGCGCAGACCTCGAAGGGGTGAGATACACCAGGGCCAAGAATCTAGCAAGACCTATAAAAAGACCAGTGAAACTCGAAGACCTTCCCACAGCCCCAGCAGTAGCTGTGGAACCCGAGATATCAACAGACTGATCTCCACTGTGGCTCTGTCAGGCTTCTAGAACGTTTACTGTCTGACGGGGGGTGGCAGGTGTCAAACTAGCCAAACTTTGTCAAACATGAAAAACAAACAACAGAAAAGGGTTGTGACACAGTCTAGGGTCAAAAGGAGAGGCTGAAGTGAACAGTTTATTTTATTCATTAATCCATTTAATCTAAAATGAACAGCAATTAATAAATAAAATAAAGCAATAATAAATTAAGAAAAAAATAAATTAAGAATAAAAAAATAAAATTTGAAATGTAAGAGCAAACAAAACCACTAATACTGATTTGCTCCACATTTCATCAATATTTGACATTAAAACTGACTGGTTTTTTATGTTTTTATAAAACATGAATTCTGAACTGATTGACGACTTCAAAATGGGAGGTGGGAAATGGCCTTAAATAAAGTAAATTAAATGGGACAAGTACACAAAATACATCTGACAAATACACATATGTCAAATGTATCTGCTTTATATTTGGTAGCAGATTTAACCTGGTGGGAACTTAGCCAACTAAATAAACTGAATCAGTGTTTAATACCGGATTAGAAATGAGTGTGTAATACCTGATAGTCCGAGTCTAATTTAGTCACAGATGTGTCTCTACTAAACCGATCTCTTCCCAACACACTGCCTCTGCCATACAGCCGACTGGCGCTGAGCGCAGAGGATGAGGAGGGTAGGGAGGAAGGAGACGACAGAGAGGAAGAGCTGGAGACAGCGAACGGAAAGCGACGAGACTTCGGATCCATCTCTGAACTGCACCCTGAGAGACACAGAAGAAAAGTCAGCAGTCACATACAAAATGGTAATGAGGCGATATAGCTTTGCACGTGCACAACATCAACTGTTATGTGCACTCAGACACTTTTTCCCCCCTCCAAACCCCCCTACATGTTTTCATACTGCACCCATCATCGAGTCCTCTATAAATACCACCATCTCTACAGTACAACATCAAAATAGCACCTCACTGCAATGAAGGTCCGCTGCTGTACGCCAGCATTTTCCAACTCACATTAGCCAAGTGAGAACAGTGCTAAACTTAACCCCAGACCAAGAAAGATCTGCCTCCAGTCTAACAAATGTGGAGAAACAGAGCGGGTGGCACTTGAAATGTATACCCTTATTTTGATGACCCAGAATATTCCTGGAAAGATATGTTTGGAAACCTAAATGTATGCATTTTACTGCACTAGATAAAACCTAGCGGTGTCAGCTTTTCAGAACTAACTTCACTTTTCCCAGCAACTGGTGCCAACGTCATTTTTAGCAGATACCAATTCACCTCAAGTTCACACAAGTGTCCTGCAGAGCAGCAGTTGTAGATCACACTTGTGTTATAAATGTTCTGTTATACAGGCGTCTATGAGTAACGACATCATTGCAGTAAGTGCGGCCTGCGTGCCAATAAACGACTTTATTAACCAACGCGGAAGTCTGGCAGCCAAAACCTGCATTAACAGCGGGTGTGTTTGTAACAAGGGGCACGTCAAACATCCAAACAACCATATGAAGAAAGAAGGATTTGTTTGCCGATTATGCAACCTGTGCAGGAACATTTTGTTAAACCAAAGCGCGTGCATAAAACACGCCATGCATCACAATATAAGCATTTAACTGCTTTTACAGTACATTCATACGGTCGCCACTAATGCCTGATGTGCGCGTTGCATTGCATCAGTTCAGAACAACACAGGGCTTCAAAGGTTAAAGGATTTTAAGTTACAATCTGCAACAGATTCGGATACTTTACTGGTCGTCTATTACACGGACCTTAAATAAATGTCTTTATTAAATAGGTTATTAAAGACAAATAACATCAAGCTGTCAGCTGGTTTGATCTCCGTTAGCTACATGTGGCTCTTCCATTACAAGCACATTAAAACACAAACACTCGCAGAGGAGGTAAATAACGTTACCTCCTCTTTATAAGATTTGACTTTATAAAACCAGAACAATGCTTTTTGAAACAGCACATGCGCTTGACATGCACCACCGATTTCGTGAAAACACATTTAATCGCGTTGCATGTGATCCCGGAGTTACTCACATTAATAAACAGCCAGATGTTTAGGCCTAGTTTTTTGTTAGCCAGGCTACTTCGTAACTAAACGCAGAATAAAGCAATGACATCTCACGATCGCAGAACAGGAGGTGACATTGCGACATTTGACAAGCACCGTCAGTTCAAGCACACAAGCTTTACGGCGTTATAAAGCTCCGATTAGTATCACTTCCGTATGAACTCACCTCTGGTTTTTCGTGTCTCTGCTTTTAATATCAATGGCCTCCGTGTGTTGATATAGGGAGCGTCACGTGGTGTCAAAGGTAAGCAGACACCCGCAGGAAACACGTCACTGTTTTACTGCGGGTGATTGACACGCAGCCCAGCCAGTTACTGCCAAATCTTGCCCGCCTCTCATATAAATTGTACATATATAAGGTTGGCCAGGCGTCATAGCAAGGAAATGTAAAAAGGTTTGTTTACGTCTGGCGTCATTGAATAAAATATATACAATATAATAAAATATTTAAAATCCCGAAACTTTGTAAATGCTGTTGTATTGTGGTTTCATTCATTTGTGGCATTAATATTGTAGAGACCAATGTCCAGTAGAGGGCGTTATAATGCACCTGATACAGTAATGTAGCGCTTCTCATTTGTATTTGCTCAGAGCCACATGGCATTTATCCATTGTCACTAAGATTATTAAAATGAAAATACTGCGAAGTGTGATAATAGTACTTTATTAAGTGCAAACACAAATGTTGCTGTAAATTAAGCTGCACTGTATTTAGCAACACAAACTACACTCATATGTATAATTAAACAAGGGCAATATTTGTTCTTATGCACACACACACACACACACACACACACTGTTGGAAATGCATACTTTCAGATTGGTTGTATCTCATGGCTGTCTCATTGTGTCTCATGCATTTATAATGGCATATTTTTTTATCATAATTCCATTTAAAGGCTGAATTAGTTAAACAGTGGCTTTTTAAACGTTTTAAGAATAATACAAATAATGTTTTTTAAAATTGGGTTATTGATCACAGCCTTACATGAGCTGCAAAATTGGTTGTTTAGTAAGCAGGAGTCATCCAGTTTTTGCTTTGTTATGCGTAGGCACACACACACACACACACACACACACACACACAGTGCGGGTTTTAAAGATTTTATAGGAAAGTTAGTGTTTCTGAAACCCCTAAAAACAAGTCAAAGGTTGTATCCCAACATTGTCACATTAATAAATTGCCCCACATTTATATAAAAGAACATTTTATTGGGAGATGTCTTCCTCTGACTAACAGAGGTAGAAGTCTCATTCACTCTTAATCCTCACATGGTGACAAAGACCCAATAATGAAGAGGTCACCGTGAGAACAAAGACAGAACAGAAACACAACCCCCACCAGTGTTTGTCCTGTCCGTCTGCTGTCATGTTATGCCTCCCACCCCTGGATGACTGGATTAAAAACTCAAGTTTCTGAACGTTTCTCAAAGAAGAAAGTTCCAGCCCTACACTTCTAAATGCCTATTTAGGAGGACATAAACTTTTGCCCTCTGATGCCACACTGTTGACTTTTGTGCTTTTTAGAAGCAGCAGACCTTAAACCAATCGCAAAAAGCCTGATTCAGAGCATGTCATACTTTTGCGTTAGGAAACCCAGACTACAGTCGGAACAGTCCCGGCTAATAAGCGGGCGAGGTGATCAAGGGCAGAAGTCAGGAGCTTTAGACACCGCTGAAAGAATGTCTGGCCTCTTTCTCCACAGATGTGTAATCGCAAAGGAATGCCTGCAGACCGCTCAGCTTTTCCATCGTTCCTCGTTCACTTGTTCACCAGAGCTTTCCCACGCCTTCCTCCTGGTCTCAAGCCTCCAGCTTTTTTCTGGCCGAGGTTCACGGCACATGAACGCACCTCACAGGGTCACCCTTTCAAAAGAGCACAATGCCACTTCAGTCCGCGAAACGGCACACGGAGCCTAAAAATAGGATCCGCGGTGAGAAGAAGTTTTTCTGACCTCCCATTCATGCGATTGTCGTTACTGACACACTTCCTCCACATCCGACGAGTCGCCGGAGACTCGCGGAAGATTTTTTAGTCAAAATGTCAGGCGATGCCAAATAAGCGCGAGGTTTCAGACGCTTCTGTTTGCTCTGCGCGATTGTCGAGAAGTGGCGCAATTCACACCAGAATAAACACATGGTTTCGTTTGCTTTCGTTTTGGAAAATCACACACCATAATCCACAAATGACTGAACGAGTGCATAACTGTACGCAGAAACAGCGCAGCGTTCTCCTCATTCATGTTATATTGCTGTGTAAACAATGTTCTTTGTTTTTTTCTATCAGGTTCCTGGGAAAGCACAGGGCACAGAGATCTGATGGGAAAAAACTACCTGTTAGTTGTTTATTGTGTTCCAGTCGTCCAGGTGTACAGACTGCTGTGATCATCCGTGCTCCACCCAAAACCACCCTGCTGTGTGGAGATGGATGGCTCATGGGGGATAAAAACACACTGGAACACAAGCTCTTGCTCACACAGGCATGTTGCTGTTGTGTTGAGACGTGGCTATTATCACGGTGTTGCTGATGGCCTAGTTTTGATCGCACAACAAGGAGGATCTCCAGAGCGTCTGACCCTGCTGGCTGCCTGGAGCACCGGCAGCAATGAGCTGAAATGACTAATTAAAGCAGACGTGGTTGTTGCATAAATCAGGGCTGGATGTGGACTGACTGTTGGAGTGATAATTGCAATAGATTTTCTAAGAAAAAGAAACAGAGAACTGTGCATGTTCAGTTGATATTATGCAATGTGGTGTTTCACTAGACAGGAAGGGTAGGTCTGTAGGAAAGCGTTTTGAAATGAGATCATTAAGAACAAGTTAAAGGCAAATAATACCAAGGTGCAGCATCAGAAACTATGTTTATGTAAATATGTATCTATGTATGGCCAATATTTACCTATATAACCATAGAAAACATTTAATGTCAACAACATTAGTTCTTACTAATGTCACTAACCCACATATAAAATTCTGGGTGTGTTTCTGTCACTTTCAATGGTGTTTTGGCCTCAAGCTAAAATTTCTGCCCCTGGTGAGGTGAAAAAGCAATAAACTAAAAACATCTGTTTTGCATTTTCTGATGTCTATCTTTGAAGGCACGTAACAGAAGCCACGCTATCATTTTCAGGTACAGAACATCCACCTTCTATAAAGCTGTGCTTTACCTTTCCTCTGATCTATAATTATATCCTTCCTATTTCAATTCACATTCTGAAATGACTCAATAACATCCCTGTATTCACTGCCCTTGGTACTGATGCTAGTGGCCATAAATAGCTACTACACGACACTCTGTAACAGCGCATACACATGAACGATAACGCGTCGCGCCTGCAACGCTCCGTCGTTCCAGCCGAGCAGAGCGTAATTGTGAGTGATGCGCCAAGGCCAGAGAGAATCATTTATGCACATTTCTTTAATTTTGCAATAATTCTGTTATTTAAGACATTAACTGTTATTTAAGACATAATCCTTTAAAGAGAGTTTATGTTAAATATTTCCATTAGTGAGTCGCATTGTAAGCAGTATGATTTTTTAAATAGCCATTCGAAGGGGCTATTAAATAATATTATCTTTACAAATGGAAGCAGGCGCAGCGGCTGAAAGCCAATCTCTGTGAATTGATCAGCTGTGCTGTGTTTTTCCTGCTTCCATCCATGAAAATGTACTGCTGTCTTTTTTCTTTCAGAGATGGATGTTGCGGGGTTGCTTGACAGATTCTATTTTACTGATCTTGGTGAACGCTCAATCTACCCCCCCTTTATTAATCCTCCTAATGTTTTCTCTCTTCCTCCAGCGGCTGATGCACTCTTTGATATATCACTGCTGAAGGGAGCGAGGGAAAATGTCAATTACAACTGTTAAACGTGAACATTTGACTACTGTACGGGTGATACAACCGTTGCTGTCGTTTTATAAGACAGGGACGTTTGCTCAGGTCAGGTTAACGTGAACTCTGCTACCACTTAGGGGGAAATCCTCTTACAGTGAGCAAATAAAATCTAAAACATGTTTTTTCCAAATTGCACTTCAAGGGAGAAATGTGTGTTTTGTACATGAATTAGAAGTGCGTCGCTCCCCTGATGTGGATCCTGACTCACAGCCGTTAGCAGTGATTGCATCTCTGTGTGGAGATGCTCCATTTTAAAGCTGTGACTGGATTTCTTTTTTCCCCTCACATTAATGACCCCTTCCTGGAAATGAGTGTGTGGGGGAGAGAGACACAGAGAGAGTGAGACAGAGAGAGAGAACGAAGGCTGATGTCAGTGGTCTGTCACACCTCATGCGGTTATCCCTGTGGGTCTGCCACTCCATCATTTCCTCTCTGTTTACCTCACCGTCGCCATATTAACAAGACTTTCCCTGCATTCGGGGATGATGCGGCTGCAGTAAACAGAAGAAGAAATTAGCTTTGCATCTGTACTCGTGCCTTTGCAGAGAAGTTACAGCCGTAGGTCAAAGGTCAGTTGTGTGAGGTCATAATGACTGCACACTGATGTGTCACAACTGCTGTAATGATCTGTAAGCGGCCTGCTGAGCAACACTGTAATATGAATAATGTTCATTGTAAAGTCAAAATGACATCATTTTGTATCTGCTAAATATAACTAAACACTTCCACAATGTTAAATTCACACTATCTGCTAGATCTTTACCTATTCAAAGAAAAACTGCTTTGAACTGCTAATTCGCACAAAGGTATGTGTGTATATCTTGTTTACAGGTGTGTATATCACAGCAGACAGCCTGTATTTTAACTCCACTATGAACCATAATCAACCGACGCGCTCTCATTTGCAGTCAGATATATTAAGAATTTATGGCTGTATAAATTATGTAAACATTTAAAGGTCATCTTTTATTTATGGCTACAAACAGCAGTGCGGAAAGAGGAACAAACAGTTTGAATACCACAGAAACATTTTTTGTCGCATCAGTGTTTGGAATTTTTTTACTCTAATCGTCGGTCTGGCGCAATCTTTCGCTTGAGTTGGACGAGAACAATTTCCAACGAGAGTATCATTGCTCTAAAGTCAGTCGGGAGAGAAACGCTCTTTACTCTTTTAAAATGAGCTAATAAGGCAAACCGGGGAAACTATTGTCTCTTTCACACTGATTAGCTCTTTGCCTGGTGATTTTATGCAAGACTAAGTGAGTGGTTCGCAATTCAATTATTCCAGGAAGCAAAACCTTAAGGCCAACAAATTGCGTAAAGACACTATTTGAGTCTCTTGGAGAGAAATTTGTGTCATTGGAAATTAAACGCTTTTGTGGCGCTGGAAGGTTAGTGTTGTTAATGGTATTAGGGAATGTGGTGTTCCGAGATGATTAAAATCTGTGTTAGAGAGAGAGAGAGGGAGAGAGAGAGAAAGAGGGTGAGAAAGAAAAGAAAAGGGAAAAAAATCAATAGCTGCAAGCACAGCTCCTGCTGTAGATGGACATCTCCTCTGTCTTCATGCACGCTAATAGAAAAATAACAATTAAATCCAAATCGCCGCATTAATTTGGTTTCCATCAGTCTCGGGGGAGATCATCTGTACCAGTTATTATTCGATATGTTATTATATCTTCTAATCAAGCCTCTTTAAAAAACAACAACCCAACAGAAGACACAAGCTGTGTTCCCACTCACCCCTCCCCCAGCAGGCTTGCATTGCACTCATTGTACTTGTGCTTATTATGTTTCAAATGACCGAGGTACGGCTGACATTCTGGCTGCATGCGGAGCGGCCCAGCCTCCGTTAATGACGCAGCTCATGGTCCTAAGAGCCTGAGCTCCTCACTAGCCCACCCACACCCCAACCCCCAACACATAGACTCTAATGAAGAACCACCAACACAATTACAAACCCCAGAGTACCTTTGCTGAACGAGGGGAGGAGGTTACACACGTAATCGCGCAGAGGGGAAATATTACCATCATGTGTGCACACACACACATATACATACATACGCACACACATATACACTCAGACACACATATACATACACACACACACAAACACATGCAATTTGTGTCTCAGAGTGGCCCGATGATCAGATAAACGTAAACACATGATCCAAACACACAGACACACACGTTCAGACAGCAGAGAACACACGTGTGCCTTCACTGCCAAACACACGTGATCATATCATCTTCCCTCTTTTCAGCGCACTGATCCCCGGAGGTCTGCTCCTTAGCGTCCCCACTGTATGCATCTCTTTTCACCCACCTCCATCTCCACAGGTGGGGGGAGCGAGGAGGATCAATGAACGCCTGCATATATAGGGGAAGGAGTCTGCGTGTCCTCTACGCGTTCGGCTTCCTGCAAAAAGGCAGCTCAGCATCTTCAATTCTCCTCTGAACAATTTATTTAATGCGTAGCTGGTCATCGCATGCATTAAAATGATCTCAGCAGTCATTAGTAATAGGGTCACAAATTGTCTCCAATTACAATCCACCAGCTTAGCGGTTATAGAAAATATCAGTGCAGTTTCAGGACCAGAACATTATTACTTTTAATTACTGTTTAGGTGTAAATAATTAAAATGGTTCGACTGTTAGCAGCACTTGTATAAAACAAAAGTTACAGTTTATCTAAGAGTTTATATAAAACATCTTTATAGAACATGTTATTGATTTTTAATTAAATCAATTCATTTTGTGAAAAGAGTAAAATAAACAGCTAAATGATTTCAAATAAAACATCTTGTTTCTAAGTTGAAAGCAGCTTTACGGCTTGGTCACATAAAGAGCTTTCTGCTCGTCGCACAAAGTAAACCTCAATGCAAGCAGATCACATCATTTAAACCGTGAAGCTAAACTCACAAGAGTTGCCCCTCACTTTTCCCCTCCCTCTCGCCCCATCCTCCCATAGCCCCTCTCTCACTAAGGAGTGGCAGCGTGCCCCTCCTCGCCCCCCTCGATGTTGTTTTCTTGCTCAATGAAATAATCTCCCACCCCCCCATCCCTCGCGCCATGCCACCCCCCCGGCCCAGTCTAGGTCAGAGGGCCCCCCTCAGCCTGTTGCTGATTGTAAGTGCGGCGGCAGGGAGAGAAAGCACACAATTAGGCACAGATGGCCGTCTGCCTTGTGGTGCCCAGCTCGGCTCCCGCTGCAAAGGGCCATTCTGCCGCCTCTCGTTTTGCCCGCAAGTGTAATTCAAATGAGAGATCAATGAGCATCATAGTTAAAGTAACAGTTCCAATTATTCTGTCTTTTATTTTCCGTTCCTCTTGATTGTGGTGAGGGCAGATCCCCCTTTACTCATTTCAACATAAGATGACATCAGATCTTGCAACACCACTATCTTTTGGATTACGGAAATTCTGTTGTTAAATTGGAACGTTATCACCTTGTCTCACTCCCCTGA
Source organism: Yasuhikotakia modesta (assembly GCA_036877545.1). NCBI lineage: Eukaryota > Metazoa > Chordata > Actinopteri > Cypriniformes > Botiidae > Yasuhikotakia > Yasuhikotakia modesta. The sequence goes on along the minus strand of JBAJNP010004123.1, from coordinate 7,735 downwards.
TGATTTGAGGGGAAATAGGGTCAGATTAGCTGGGTTAATCCATAATCCCCGAATTTAGCTATTGAGGTAACTGGAGACAAATGCAATCAAGTTTGATCACGCATCACTGTCTCGCTATATTTATCTGACAGCTTTTGAATGACAAGCAACCAATCTTAGACACACATTTCCATTGCACTGGAGACCACATTATCAGATTTGCGTTTTGTAATGATGTGCAGCCTAATGTCCTATTTCATTAAAACGTAATGCCTTGTAACAAAAAAAAAACACATGCTATTTTAATTCAACAATTAACATACGATAAATAACTCAATTTAATAAACATGCTCAACAAATACATTTTTAAATATATATATATTTTTTATTTGTATCAGACGTTTTGCAAATACATTTTGCTACAGCGTCGAGAAAATCAATAACAGGAAAACACTGATCCAACCTTATCAAAGCCTTTAAAACATGACATAACCGGCTCGCTCATGTCACAAACACGTACAGCCCGCAACCCTTTATCCTCTTTGTCATTGACAGATGTTTTGTAAATATTAAACGATGCTGAAAATACAGCGTGTAATTCACACATTCACACTTTCACCCATTCGCGGAGAATAAAAGTTTCATCGTTAAAGTATCGCAGGCTGACGTCACTTTGATTCCTTGAAGTGAGGCAGAATAAACCTTGAAAGGACTCTCCTTCAATCTGCTGTTCGTAACTAACACACAAACACACTCACACACGCAGTCACTCACTCACACACCGAGACTCAATTACTGCCCAATTCCCTTCTTCATCATCTCCAGCTACACCGGCCTCTTACAAAAGCAAATCGGAAAAGGAAAACAAAGAGCAACGTTGTCCGAAGTGAGACTTCGCACCGGATCGAGACGGATTTACATTAAGTGTCAAAAGTAAGGGTAAGTTTTTCATTTATCGAGAGTCGGATCAGTTATTTCATTGGAGAATCAATGTTGTGTCGCTGGCTGGGCTTGATTTCTTAGCGAGGGCAGCTAACTCGATAGTTTCTTTAGGTCGCGCTGGGCTTGCGTTAAAATCGCAAAACTTGCCGAAACCTTTGAATCGCTTTAATCGGGAAAAACAGATCGAGGGAAAATCAGTCGCGATTAAAAATATCGCAAAACTTTACGAGCGGCACAATGTTGCGCGCGGGGGTTGTGACTTCATAATGGGAGTCTGCCTTTGTGCCTCTCGCGTGCGCTTTAAGTGTTACGTTTTTAAACATAAACTGTTTGTAAACATCCCCGAATGTATCAAAACACGTTTCGAGGGAAGAAGCGAGTCCCCGTCGATGATTTGGGTATGTAACAGGCGTATTGTGTGGTTTTAGACGGGTTGTTTTCAAACGGCGATGCGGGAGAGTCACTTGGAGGTGGAGGAGCAGAAGCTACCTTTGGTCTGTTTAATGTCCGTCTCAGATGATGGCAAAAGCTAACAGCTCTTTATTGAGAAAACAAGATAAACCATTTACTTTACAGTTCCTTTCGAGGGAAATTATTACGTGTTAAACGCTTATAAGGATGTATTTTTGACGAGAATTTGCAGGGTTTGTCGGAGCGGGTCGCTAGTGTTGAGTTCGAGCTGCGCGTCTCTCTTATCTTTGTTGCTTCCTTAAAGAGCAGCAGCTGCCGCCTGGCCGAGTTGTTGAAATTTATCCCTTTGTGTATATTACAATATCCTCCATTTTTCTGCCCTCTAAACAACAAGCCACACGCCATCTTGGTTAATTTAAACTGACGGATCTGTGTATTCTTAGGACTCGACCTGCACATGTCGTTACAGGCAGAAAGTTTAGAAATGTCTTATGTGGCGGCGGTGACGTCATGTGAAGTTTAAGTAAAATGATGTTTTACCCAGAAAGCGTCATTTTTCTCGGCTCGCTGGACATTGACGTGAAACTCTATTTTTCGATTTGGTTTGATGCGATAATGACACCGGATGAATAAAAGAGCGTTTTATGTGATCTTACGATGTTTTTAATGCTGTTTAGTGATTCTGCGTTTACAGGTGGAATGAATGACATAAGCACGTTTTTTTGACGGCAAATGTAATAATGATGTCATTTTATGGTGCAACTTGTCTAATTGTGTTTCCTTTGTTACAAACCGTGAATCATTTGACCAGAAATGGAATAGTTTTGAGATACTTGATAATGGTGAATTTTGATGTATGTATGCATTTTTAGTTTTTTAATTCATTTTGTGTTTTTGTGCTGTCCAGACCTTCAGTGGCATATTTTAGTCAATGCTGTATGTACAACATTTTAAACGTGTCAAAACAAATATAGTTTAAAGATGAGATTAATAGATATGGTGTACAGCAATTTTCTTCTTTGGAAAAACGCATCCTGATTTCACTATCCTATGGGATTATCTGGACTTTTCTATATAGTCTGTTTAATGTGTGTACACTCAGAGGAAGACAAACATATAAACATGTCACATCGTTTTATTTACTTCATTTAACCTCCTAACCTGTAAAAAGTGATTACAAATATTTTGACTCCAACAAATAGCAGTGGGCTGTGAATAAATCCCATTTCTGACACACACCGAAATGCAAGTGTTACATATTTTAAAGTTTCTGTTATGCACGTCATGAACTTTTACTGTTAGTGGTCAGTGAAGCTGGGACTGTAGGCTGGTTAGTGGTCAGAATGGGTCTGTTTTGTTTCTCCGGTGCTGTGTCTCATCTAGCACAGTGCCCTAGTCATTATGCATGGAGCAGGCTGTTGTTTTAACAGAATGCTTCAGATGGAGAAGTCTGTGTTTCCACCTCCCATTTCTTTGTCTGAGTGTGTGCTGCCGCTAAAGCCACGAGAGCAGGGGAGCAGATGTTTAGCCAAACATCCTGACGTGATGCTTTTCTCTTGTGGGAATGCCGCCTCTTCCTCCTGTTCCTGATGCATCGTCTTGACAGCTGCTTGATTTCATGGAACCGCTAAGAAGCCATTAGCGGTATCAGTGAATTGAAACGGAACGGTCTCACCCACTCTCTCCTTCCATTAGAAATGACTATTGTTGAATGTTTTTTTTCTTCCTTTGTGTAACCGTGTGTGCGTGCCATCTCCGAGCACACAGAACATCTCATATACGCTTACTGTTTTTCTTACTGCGAATTAGGGAGAACAAATCTGTCAGGGCCTGTTTGTGCTGTTGGGCTTTCACACTGTGCTCTCTCAAGCACACCCAGACCCCTGGATGACTGTAGTTATGAGGGGGAAAAAAGAACTTAGCTGAGGGTTACAGTGTCAGACACACGCTTGTGCTCAGGATGTTTGTAGTATTCCTGGCAGGATATGGGTTAGGCCTGTGAGAAGTTGTTTGTCTCCAGAAATTGGCTTTCATTTGGGATTTTTAGATGGATGTCGTTTAAGCTTCATTTGCGTGTCTTCGCTGCTCATACAACAAATGATGGCGGTTTAATGAGCTGATTAGGAGAAACGTAGGCTGCAGGAAAATGGTTCTTGAGATGAGAAACTGAGAAATCTTGAACAACTGTAGCAACTGCGATCCCACACGAGTTTGGTTTATAATCACACATTTTCCAAAACAGGGCAATGATCGGTGCGGTTCATTTAAAGATGATTTAAATTGATTGAATGTTCCATTCGTGCTTAAACGTACAAATGACTAGAGAGCCGTTAACTTGCACAGCCTTGCCTGCATCTTATAGTCCTAAATGGCTCTATGGGGTTTCATCCTACATTTTATTAGATTAGGCATTATTATAGTCAACACCACCATATAACATTGTGTCTATTGCTTTAACAACTTACTTTACACCTTTTCAGGGAATTATTAGCGCTCGGGTTAATCTTATTCTATATTTAGCCAGTTGTAGAACCCCTTTCAGATTAATTATTTAAAACTTTTACCATGGTTAAAGTAACTAGATACAGTAGCACAAGTCATTAATTTAAAGAGTTTTTTAAAACGTGGCGTGCTGTTGGCCTGTCACTGAGCCTTTGTGTTTTCAATGGCTTGTCTAATATGCATTTTCAAAGACCTCCTCCAGCGTCGGTCTGGATAGAGAGACGCCATTACCAGAATCCTCAGCCAGAAGATCTTGTTTGTTTGTTTGTTTGTATTGATTGTGGTGTTCAAACGTTCATTGATCATTGCACTGTAAATGGTGGAATTGTTATTAATGAACTTTGGAAGCTCAGCCTAGAGTTTCTCAAGTCCTGGATTGTCGTTTGATTTAACCGTTCCATAAACGTCCAGGACAGCGAGAACTTCTCACCTGATCATAACACCTGTCATTTAAAGAGCTCAGACGCAAGCGCAAGCATGATTATACAAGCTGTGGTGCACCACGTGTGAAGTCAGTAACTGCCAAATGAATGGGCACCAGATAGACTGGATACTGGAAGGTCAGTGGCGTATTATTTGTTTTCTGAGCAGGTTGCGTCCTTGCGCTCATAACAACTTGGCAAATCACCTTGTAAATACAGACAAATACTCTTCCTTCACGACAGTTGGCAACCCTGTTAAGTGTATCTCTATCTTGCCTTACTTGGCTAATGATTTATTTTGTTGTTAACAAACAGCTTTGATTGTAGAATTTCCTCTTAACAGTTGGCTCTTACATAACAGTGGGTTATGTGGGTTGCAGTTTAGCATGAACGCTAGCGCTAGGCCGACAACAGTTTGTGTCAGCAGAAGCTAGCGTTGGTCGCGGCAGACGCAGTAATTGTGTCGCAAACATGATCTGCTTTATGCCTTCTGGTCGGTGGTAATAATGCCGGCTGGACAAAGATTCGCATTTCTGCGGACATTTAAATGAACAGGCTTTGGTAGCAGCAGATGAAGCGGGTCACGTCAGTCTGACTCTGTTTTCAGATAAACACAGAAAGGACAGAGGGGCCGAATTTCAGAAGCAGGCAATTAGCTGCTTTTTGGTTCAGCGTCCCCCGGGCCTGTGTTTATCATTCAATGTGAGAATATCCCTGATGAAACTCAAGGTTATTTTTGTTAGGCTGTCTGAACGCTTGTTTTTTCACAGGGTTGATAATTTTTTTCCACCCTGAAGAAATGCTATATTTTGAGATATAAGCTCTTTTTTGCGCTAGTGTCGCTGTGTGAAGGAAGTGTGTTCACGCTGTGTGTGTGTTTCTGCTAGCGCCTTAGCTCTGCGTTCTGTTGTTAATCAGCCAGGGTGATCTGGTGCGTGACACCTGAAGGTCGTCATTCTAAAACCTTTCTGTGTGCCTGTCTCTCTCTCTATCTCTCTCAGCTTTTGAATGAGGGCTTGAGTGCATTAGTGATTCCAGGCAGAGGAATATTCTGGAGAGATGAGGGCTGTTTTTCCACCCTATGCTGGCTGTGTCTCCGGTGTTGTTTGCCCTCCAGGAGACTGTCGTGTTGCCTGTGCCGTGGGTTGCTGCCGCGGCGCTCGAGTCCCCCGCTGAGATAATGTAGCCCGTGTTTGAAATGCTAGTAGTTTGGCCTATTTGTTCTAGCGCTTATCGCTATATTTGCATCCCGAGTAGAAATAGCCAAGATTTCAGGAATGGGAAGAATGATGCTTCTCATATGGGAGAGGGCAAAGTGGAAAGGAACGAGAGGGGCTGGGTGGGATTTGGACGGAGCTATGGGATGGGAATCTAGTGCACTGACACTGCAGGGCAACATTTTTATCCTCGCGTACACACATCTTTCTGCTTATGTATATAATGGGGACATTCTATAGACTTTTATAGGTTCTTATGTAAAAATGGTTCCATATATATAAGAGACACACACACACATACATGCACTCGAAGACTCTATGAGATTGTGCTTGAGGAACCCCCTCTTATTTATTGATCTCTGGTGCATTTAAAATCTGGTCACTGTCACCACAAAGCTTTTTCATTTTAGCTGTGCTGGCAAAGAGCGCCTAGGTGCAGCAAGAATTTCTAAATTTTTAATTTGCACAAGAATCCACGCAAAATGACAGGGATGAAAGAGAGACAGAAACAGAAGAAAGGATTTAAAATAAAATCGTTTCAGCCGACAACATAACATGCCATTGAAATCATAGCCCTTTGTGTTTTCAGTAGTTGCTTAATTTTACACTTATGTCTCCTACAATACCACTGGATTCAAATAATTGTTTTATGTGCAGGTATATGGTTATAGTGCTGTTCTATTAAGTTAGGCTTGTGGAACAGTTTGAGTTTAAACGGTGGTTTAGAACAGTGCTTCCCAACTCAGGTCCTCTTAAATCTAAATTTATTGCGTCTGGTTTGTTGGGGCAAATGACTGTCATTTGAAGCTAGCTAAATTATGTGGGTGCTAACATGGACTTGTTGCTTGATGTCCTGTCAGCTTTAGAAATCTAACAAAACTAATGCATGCCCAAAATACCACCTATGTTCACTTGCTTCAAGAGAAAACACGGCCTGTTCTGACCACTATGTGTTGTGTGCAAAAATGATTAACTCTGTGAGATTTGAGAGCCATTCAGAAGTAAAAAATGTCCATTTGTCCTATGCAGTTTGTTAATAATAATATATACATGAATTGTTTAATTTTTAATGACTTTTGGTCAAAGCCATCTGAGATTCCGAGGCTGGTTTAGGTGGACACCAGCTATTCAATGCTGACATCCCACTGAGTTTTTTTAGTTTTTTTTTTAGTAAGCTATAAACTAGGCTGGGTTAAACTAGGTCTTGAAAGAGTAAACAACCTCTGCTGGATTAGCACTGAGGTTTTATAAAAAGATCTCCAGATTTAGAGGACTGGATTAAGGGTTCTAATCTGCGTTTGTGTGAAGGTGCATCGTGGTGTGTTCCTGAAGTCTACAGACGCAGGATTAGGCGCATCAGCAGGGCCTCATGCTCGCCGACCCGCAACAAATGCGAATGTGTGTGTGTGTGGTGGGGGGGTTGTGTCTGTCTCGCTCATTAGAAATTATTAAACGCACATGCAGTGACTTGATAGCCGCTTTGTTTGGAGTTGGAAAGGATGTGCGGTTCTTTGTTTATTTGTGATCCGTTAATAGAAAAGAATCGACAACTGCAGATTATTTAGGTGGGTCTCTGAAAGATACGCGAGGCGAGTCTCTGCGCGATTGTGTCATCAGACGGTTGGCTGGTGGTTATTTCACACTTCCTTCAAAATCGGATGAAAAACGCTGCACGATTACTCTCTTTCTCTCAGCTTCTATCTCTCTATTATCTCCAGCAGTTTGTTAGATAGACGAAAAGCTGTGAACCCGCCTGTAATCTGAGCAGTCTGTAAACCAGGCAACAGAAGGTAAAGAAGTCTGATCCTGAGGCCTTCGAGTGTGAGTGCATGTGTGTGTGTTGTTTCTGGTGACAGACGATCATTTGTACACATACTAGTGAGTAGGAAATGAAGAGTAACGTAAGATGTGCATCCTTAACCACAGTGTGTATGAGCACATTGGTAACCAAAGCCTTGTTTGTGCTCTTAGGGTTTTGTGTTGTGCTTGTTTTCAGTGTGTGCGCCCATCGGGTGACTGTGCATCTTTGTGTGTTTGTAGAGATGGAAATATTCTTTGCTCCTGCAGGCTGGAATAAATCCTGTGTGAGAGCTCCCTGGTGTAATCCAAACACTGCCAGCTAATTTAAGCGTGCAGCAAGAGCAACAGCATCTTTCATGAAAACAACGCATTCGGTCTGGAGCTCATCTCCACCTCCGTCAGTCATCTGTTCAGATATCACCTTGGCTTCAACTTTACTCTCAACACGCTAACAGCTTAACA
>JBAJNP010004122.1:0-35182 GCA_036877545.1 Yasuhikotakia modesta | reverse complement strand
AGATATTTGACATCAGTGATCCTAAGATGTTTCTGAGATGTTCCTTATGATGTTCTTCATCTCTTTCAGGTCTTTGGCTGTTTCCAACCTGCATGCAGTTGTGTTATATATAAAACAGATAATAGGACTATAAAGATCTTACAAAATAAGTGAAGATGGATAAGGTTTGTGTGATAAACGATGAAAATTAGACTCATGTGTAGCATCCAGGTTTCTGCTGTCATCATCAAGTCTCAGCACGCGGTTCAGTCAGACGGCAGATTGATGTGACCTCAGGCCTCATCTGATCTCAGATCATCTCTAGTGTGTAGGGATAAAGAGCAGGGCTGATAATGATCGCTCCGTTTGTCTTGTGGACTGTGCCACACTTCATTAATAAAATCAATTAGCGAGGGCTCACAACTGCGTATTGACTGACGCGGGTGTGAGGTGCGGTGTAGTGTTCAACACTCTGTCTCTTAGGAAACATCACGTACCGCTTGATGGCCTGTCGGTGGACTGTGGCTCTTTCTCTTGATTGTCCAGGTTTCATAGATCTCAGGAGGTTCTGTGGAAACCTTATGAAGTTAGATCACGCATTTAAAAGGTGTACAAAGATAGCACAGCTGCTCACTGCAGAATCAACAGCTAACAATTGTAGGTTATAAGAATGTTTCCAAAACGTTAAAAACAACAAGTTTTATGACTGTTCAAAATGAGCAGTTTTAGAATATGTTCCACTGTAACAGTTTAAGAAAAACATTACACTTGGATATCTAGATATACAGTCATAAAACATTTTACTAAGGCAACAGATAATTTGTGTTGCTTAAATGACAAACTTTGTCCTGGTGTTACTGTAAATTATTGTGTTTTGAAATTTGGTCAAAAGACGTAATTAGGGTCATAAATGTAAAGAGTGTTTCTCAACTGGGGGGGCATAGACCCCTCTAAAGGGCTTCAACAATCTACCAGTGGCATCTCAAGATACAATAAGACCAGAGAGACACTCAGTTGGGCTCAAACCACTAACTGTGGGGGGAAACATAAGTGGGGGGCTTGAGTTTGGAGTGCAACTGACTCCATTATGGTGACCAGAGTTTCATGGGCAAAAGTACTTAATAAATGAACGTGATGTGCTGGTCGGAGCACCTGATGGCTGGATGTGCCCTTGTTGGTTTGACTCCGAAACATCTGTCCGTTCGCCTGTAATAATGACTTTAACTTCTCTCTCCCCCTGAAAGACAATTTCACCAGATGGCGGAATGCGGTTTGTTTTTATTTCACTCTTTGTGTGACTTTCGTCCTACCTTGAAGATGTTGCTGTTTATTTCAGCATTGAGGTTCGAGTTTATTGGCGTTTATAATCATTGTGCTTATTATCATGACCTGTTTCTGCCCCGATCAAATGTGTCGCTTTGGTCATTTCTGAAATGCATTTGAGCATAAAGAGCTATTTTACAGATTTCATGGTGCAATTTGGTTTTAGATGCGCATTAAAGTGACGCATCCTGAAATTCCCGCTGTCGCTGCCTGTTGGAAGAGGAAGCGTCTGGAACAGCCAGGCGTTTATCTGGCTCCTGGGAAGCGCAGGATGATAATACATCTGTCTGCTCTGATTCACAGTGAAGCTACACGACTGTTTTATTGCCCCTCACGCTCGTGGTCCTCATAAAAATGTTACATCGTTACATAAGCCGTTGTCGCCAACAAACTGTTTGTGCCAATTCCCTAAAAGAACGAAGAAACGTTCCCAGAACATTGGCTATCGTTCTCCCAAAGTTATCAAATACGTTTTACATGCACATCTCAGGAAGTTTTTTATATAAACGTTATATATCATACATTATGTCAAAACGCTATTATTAATAACTTAACGCTATTGTTTTATAAACAAACAAAGTTTGTTTTTATGACCTAATGAAACCTCAGCGAAACATTTATACAACCTAAAATTCTTACTACAAAACTCTGTTTGTGTTTTTTTTGCACATCAGGGCCTAAAATTACTGTAAGGGCAACAAAAATAGAAACAAAATCTCCCAAAAGTGACAAAAATGCCCCTGAAGTTGATCATGTGCATCATACCAGTTTATAACCCTGACAAAGTAAAAAGAGCTGAAAACAAGACTTGGTACCTGGCAGACAGTGTTCGGTTAGTGCAGAGACTAGTTTCTCAAAATAAATGTTAAACTGAAGTAAATGATGGGCCTGTTTGTGTCTTATCACAACCTGTCTTTGGATTAAAGTTTATAATAATGAACCTTAATGTTATGAAAGAACAGTGATAAAATGTTTCCTACACGTAACAAAACATCCCTGGATTAAATCTCCCAGCTGGATTACAGCAGCAGATACAAGCAGGTTTAACGTCAGTCCTGTGCTAGATGTTTCCTGCGGTGTCAGACGAGTAACGCAAGTCAATGGTTTGGTTTGTTGCTGTTGGTTAATGGCTTTAAAACTCAATGGTGTAAGTTAATACTGTGTAAAATAGTAGTGCTATGTAATGCATTAAAGCAATCCTGCCATTAAAACAAGATATGCACACACAAAAATATATCCCAATTCCCATATACTGTATACTAGCATCCCATATATCAAAATATAAAATATTTACATATTTGTCAGTCAGTTATATAATAATAATAAAAGTTTCAATGCTGTATAAAAATACAGCATTACTTTGTTATACAGACTAAATCAATAAACAATTACTAATACAATGATAATATATGAACACAATACAATAATAACTTACTGTCAGGAAGAAGCCGTGTTGTTCATGTGTCCTGGTTTGCTCCAGACACAAATCAAATGTTGGATGCTTGCCATCAACTTTCTCACTGAGAGACTGCCGCCCATTACTTTTAGTGTTAGGGACTTATACATAGATAATATTGCTTTTAATATAACGGTCTAGCTACAGTTGTTGTTGTATAAGGTCTCTGTGGAACACAATAGGGCCGTCTCTCAACAACCGCCGCATTCCAGACGTTTTTCAATAAAATGACAGAAACATTTTAGCATGAGCCATTTTTTTTTACCATCCAGTTTGAGAAACGTAGCAGGAATCGTGATTTTAGCTGAAAAAAAAAAAGAGATTGAAGGACCGGGATGGTTTGAAAACAATCAGTTACTGAGGAAACCCCCCTTTGTGTTCTGCAGAGACCCTAGAGTCCAATTTTACAGACGAATCTCTTACTGGTCATTTTCTGAAGAGGGTTAAAACTGCAGCACGTCTCATCAGTTCAGTCACTCCACAGAAAAGCTGTTACTATCTTACAATTATTCTAGGAATAGATGTGCAATATACAGCTTAAACAACTGATATATTTGCTTAATCACAGCTAATTCTCAGAATGTTGGCTAACATGGTTTAAAAGTTCACAAACAAAACGTATTTTACAGTAATGCTAGTAGCTTTAAACATTGGGGAAATATTCTTACAACTTAAAATTGTTGTCTAGGATAACAATATAAATTTAACAATCCAATTAAAAGTATTTTCACAGTCTGTATTGCCAATGTACATTTTATGAACAAAAAAAGTGCAATAATAATGTACTTTATGCACTTTTTTGCACTTCATTAAAACAATTTTATCAGTCTTGTATCAGTTTTCAAATAACTGCTGCAAAATAACAAGTTCAGATCATCACAGAAACATGTATGTATCTGTTTATTTTGACCATACTGACTTACCATCAAACATTTTACCAACATATAATCCATGTTCTGTTTTGAATATCTGCATTAGGAAAAAGAATTAAAATGTTCGAAATGCTTCGACAACATAAAAAATGATACAAAGAAGATTCATAAGAAAGGAAATCTGAAGCGTTTGGCACTCGATCAGTTCGACAAAAGGCAGCTGAAATCCTTCAGAAACGGGGCGAACGTCGCCTGCGAGAAACTGCGTCAAAACCCTCGCAGGGCACAAAACTGGTGTGGGGTGGTTCACAGTTTGTATCAAAAATCGTATCAAAATGATATCCTACAAAAGAAACGGATTCAGAGTGAGAGTACAAATGTTTGGAAAGATAGACAGCCTCTGACAATCTCAGGCCAGCAGAGATGAACGTTCCTACAATGTTTCTACAACGTTACAAAGTCCAGGTTGTGCATAGACATCGACCGACGGCTGGAATCTATATGATCTTATGTCACGGGTCATATTTCACCCCAATATCAAAACGACAAACAACATGATACTCATTTAACACAAATTATAAGGAAATAAGACTGTATACAAACCATAAACATTTTTGCGACAACTGAGCACATTTCCTTAAAAATAGGTCCAAATTATTGTTTGAGTTATTTAATAAAAACAATTTTGTTTTCTTAGAACAGATGTATAAATGTGTGTCTGTATGTATACATGCGTACATATACATACATTTTGAAAACCACACACACATTTATATACACACAGATGTTTATATGCTGTGTGTATATAAATGTTAATTTTTGCATTGGTGTCATATTGAGTTTTCTGTTAATACATATTAAAGGGTTAATGTGATTGTCACAAAAACTTCACAATTCACAAAATATCAACGGTTTAATAAAAACATTTCTGTACATTTTGAAGTGAAATACAACCCGCAAATTTGTTGACAGTTTCCAATGAAATTCACCCAAATGTGGTTTCTGTCTAAAATGTGTTTTTACTTAAAAATGTCTTTATGAACAATTTACACAAAAGTAAGTTTTGCTTGTGTTTTATGAAGACACTTTGTACTAACTGTGTATTAGAGGCTAAGACGTTGTATTTTCTACGCATTATAAAAACTGACCTGATTGGCTCATCCAGTCTGTCACATGATTAAAATGCACCAGTTGTAAGTTTTGGACACTTGTATTGACTGTTACCCTCGATTCTGTCAGCAAATCCAAACCCATTTTAAGTTCTTAGATAACGTGAAACAACAATATAACACAAACATTTTTTGCTCAAAATCAAAGCGATACGATACATCTTCAAGAACCTTGTTAGAACCTGATTTAGAACCTGATGGTTATGCCCGTTTTGTGGCTGTTTGGGGCAGCGTGTGTGTGTGTGTGTGTTGACTCTCTCTCTTTGGTCAGTAGGCGTGTGGCTCTTTACGACTCAAGCCCCGCATGTGACTGGATGAACATGTGGCGCTGCGAATGACTTCCATCCACCTACGAAAAACAGATGATTTAAAAAACGTAAAACTCTTGGTATGTTGGGAATAAAGCGTTTTTCAAGAAAGCAGCACATCCGCGTTTCCAGTAATCATGAACGAAACACGGGAGTGTGTTTGTAAAAATCACTTCATTTTCCAGAAAATGTTCCTGACTATCCTCAGGTTTTCCAAGATGGTGACCGTGATGTCATGTTTTTTGCATGCACCAGAATGTTTAAACCATTTAAATGGAATAAACTGGTCTGAGCTGTTGTGTTTTGACTGAAAGTGACGTACCTCTCAAACGTGTACTCGCTCTCTGATCTGAAGTAGTACACGTGGGATTTAAAATGCAGCTTGAAGACGTAGTCCTTATGGATGTTCTCGGACTCTGAGGGAATGGTGATGGAATATCCCAGCAGCGGAAGGCTGGCCAGCGGATATTCGTCCTGCAGGTCAACAATACATCCATGACCCAACACGCTCCAATCTTTACATTTAAAACGCTGTGTTTCTTTCTAAATTAATCCCACCTGGTGCGTTTTGTAGAAGAACAGGCTGAAGTTGGTGAAGACCACCCAAAGTTTCTGCCAGCCGCTGCTGTTTTTGAACTTTCTCAGCAGATTTCCAGACAGCTGATTCTGAAGAACAAAATACAAGTAAAACACAAGTAACTCGCTACAGGTGCACCAACCAGAGTCCAAAACTCACTACTGAAGCTTCTCACCCAACATCTGATACATGTTCTTTAGTAGATGTTTGAAGATCATTCATCTGATTCTCACACAGCTCTTAGTTCAGCAAATAGTTACAGGCCAATAAAAAGGTTCTGTTTAATGAAACCCAGGTTTTCCTCAGTGTATATTTTGGACCCTGGATACATAAAAGGTACCAATAACAGCACAAAGGAAGCTGAAGAACCACAAACTGTGAACCGCAGATCTAAACAGAAATTTCTTTTGGTCAAGTTCTAGGAATGTTCAAAACATCAATTTTTGGATTTTGCATTAACTTGATTGTTTCAACGTCTAAACCATTCAGTAATTTGATGTTTACTTTGTACTGTTAGGTTTAAGTAATAATCTGGACATTTAACACAGAGACAAAGAAACTTAAATTAAACGTTACGACATCACAACCCAAAGCTCAGTCAGTATTTAGAGGAAATGACAAAGTTTAGTCAACAGTCTCACAATTATCTGATTGGTTAAATCATGCAATTACTCTCCGCCTCCAACCTCCTGGAATTTTGTACTGAAGCACTTGTGCATTTAACAATCAATTAAACTTCAGTGAAGTTCAGTGTGCTCGCTTTACCTCTCTATTCCTGCAGGTTTCACTAAAGGAGAGGCTTTGGACACGATACCAACACACCACAGAGAGGGCCACTGGCCCCTGAGCCCTGAGGGGGCCGGCAGTGAGACCCTCTGACACACTGACTGCACTAGAGTCCTCTACCACACCAGAGTCCCAACAAAGACAGACAGAGACAGAAACGAGAAAGGGAGAACAAACACAGAGAGTCAGAGGAAACGAGACTGAGACGCAAGTCGTAACAGGGACAAGAACAGATGTTGAAGACAGAGGAAGACACGACCCACAAAAGAAGGGAATTCTGGAAGAAAAACAGCTGACAGAGGAAAACAGGATCATTACAGGACCAACACACTCGTCCAACAACACGGAAAACAAGTAACAGGTTATGAACAGACCTGCACAGAATCTGTGCCCTCGCATTACGACACAATTCAGATGTAGTTCATAAACTCCTCACTGTGGCAACATCTCCAGGAGGCTGGAGTGATTCAAGCTCCAAAGCTACTGCGCTATAAAGAGCTTTAGACGCTAGTGAAAAATGTCTTGGAGACGTTCTTGTTTCTGTTTGTTGTCTGACATCAGAGTTCTGTGAGGAGCCTCTGTTGTCATACAAAAATCTGACTGGATTTCAACAATTAACAGCAAAATAAATGTTTGGAAATATTTCCACTGATGCGTCTGAATGAGAATGTGCACAGATTCTGTGTAGACTCAGTTACACGGAGGAACGGTTGTAGCTCTCAGAGGAAGGAGAGGAGTTTTAAACGGACACTCCTGTACCTCTAACGCTACACTATAATCCACCATGGACACGCTGGTGTTGCGATGCCAGCACACATGAACCATGGTGTTTCCCCGGTGAGGCGTCTGCCTCTCCAGCGAGGTTCGTGAGGCACTCAGGTCATCCTCTGATTCCTGGTCTGCGCTAGATTCCTCAGGGAACTCTGGGAAATTTGGGAAGAACAGCCATTTAACAAAACAAAAATTATGCATGTATAAGAAACACAGATTGGTGTGACATTACATTAGTGTAGCACAGTATCACAATAAGAAAAATATCTAAAATATAAATACATATTTTACAGGCATTAATGATCAATTAATCAAATATACAGTACAGTTAATTATACTGTCATTTTACGGTACAGCTCCTTCATGTGTTTAACTTTGAGAAACAACAGTTAACATCCACCAAACACTCAGATTTAAGTTCAGAAAACAGTATCAGACCAGCCCATTAAAACAATGACATTACTGTACATTACTGTACGTCTGCAGTGACAAACAGAAGCAGAACAGATTCAGCTGATGTTAATAAAGGATGCACGTGTCATTGTTGTCGACACCTGAAAGCAAGATTTGTTAAAGCATTTTAACAGAATGGCTGCGCTGGAACCCTGTGAGAAACATCACACACGCTTCCTGAAGATACACTTGGTCCACTACACTATACATTCATAGCAGCGTACAGTACAGTGGCCTGCTGTACAGTTTACATATTAGTTCTGGCTTCAGTCTCAAAATATCACGCAAAAACCCTTATGTTTAAAACGCTATAGACACACCGTCAGCGCTTGTTGCACTGAATTATTCTTTATCTGCACCAAAAAATTTTAAAAGTTACTAGTTACTAAGACTAGTGTTAATTTAAATAAGCATTATGTCAGATCTACCCAACTTAAAAGTTAACAGAAGCAAGCGGTTCTGTCAAAGCGAGCGGTTCTGTCAAAGCGAGCGGCTCTGTTAGTGGTGAAGTGAGTAGAAAGAGTTGATCTTACTGCTGTCAGTGAAGCTGCTGGACAGAATCTCTGCTGAGGAACCGTTGCAGCTGTCGGCCAGTTCGATGGCCATCTTAATATCCTCCACCCACTTCTCCATCTCTGAGGCTGAACTGTAAAGGACACAGAGATTAAACTCCATCATCACCCAGAGCAGAAGATCACGCAAACAAACACATCACAAGCCTTTAAGTGATCAGCTAGATTCTGAGGAAACATCTGAACCACAAAAATACACCTCAGTTCACAGTATTTTGTAGTGATGAACAGACTGATGCTGAAGTTGATATAACCTTATTATTCCATTAACTTAATTATTTCCTTTACCTGGCGGCCACAACGACAGACTGTCTCTGTCCGAACAGACTGAAAGAGTGCGGGACGCCCCATTCTTCCTCACTCTCCCGAATCTACAGACACACAGACGACAGATGAATCACAGTCTCATGAGACAATACAATAAACAACCTGCAGTCAGTTGAAAGTTAGATAACATCACCGTCAATAAAATCCATTTGCTTTGCATGTCAAAACACAGTATATATATAACGGTATATAACATTTGGTGAACATAATACATTCACACATCCTTTAACAGACACAGAGGAAACCTCAAGCATTCAAATGTACAGAAACTCTCTCTGCATAAACCACAAATATCCGTCCATATCCAGTTACTGAAACTTCTGTTACATACGTATAGTCATTACATATGCAAATATATGCAAATGATATCTGTTAAATACACAACACATGGACTTTGCAGAAACTGTGCCGTTTTGAGAAATGAACTCACCGTCATGCCGTACAGAGAAAGTTGCCCGTGAACTTTGAACTGATTGGAGGCCGTCATTCCTCGACTGGTGTACATCAAAACATCATTAAACTACAAACGCAGAGGAATTATTAGTCTGAAGCAATAACAGCTTTTTTTTAAGTGTATTTACAGGTTTTTACAACGTGAATGTACTGTACAATTTCTTAATTGAGAACTTAAAACAGTTTTTCTGTAGCTTAACTGGTAGCACATTGTGTTAGCAACGCAAAGGAGGTGGGTTCGATTCCACATGTATGGATAAATTGTATATTATGAATATCACCTCAGATAAAAACATCTGACAAATGTGTAACTAAAATATGGTAAAAACTATAAATACTTTTACAGTACTGTGATACAAAACACTGTAATAGACTGGGATTTAAAAAACGTTTTAAAGTACCATTGGTGTATAAATATGATATCTGCAGTCTAATCATCTGACAGCGACATTGTACCACGGCATCAGTGAGGATGACTCACCAGGAAGAACATTCTCTGCTGAAGACCTTTACCAGACAGTTTACTGAGGCAACCAAGCCTGATAAACTCCTGCAGAACAAACACAACCCGTTTAACCAGTGACAAACCAGTCCTCAGTACGAACAACGGTTTCATCATCAGGTGGTTTCCAGAAGCAACAGTCATGTTCTGTGTTCATTTAGCGATGTGATGTTTTCACGTTAAAAACAATCACAGAGAAAATACACACAAACAAGAAACAGTAGCTGAATGTTGTGACAGGTTGTAATATTTTGGAATAACAAGCATTGCTAATATTCACAATTGTGTATTAAGTTAGTCAGACTAGATTTTGCTGCCTTGTTTACTTTATAACTCATAAGAACTAACCCGTCCAGGTACGACGAGGTTCTCGATGCCCATGAGATCTTTCTTCAGCTCCAGGAGTTTCTGGAAGTTCTCCATCTTTATGAGGGTTCCCTGCAGCTGCACGACCATCTCGGAGACATCAGCAAGCGCCGCTGCAAGAGACAGAAGCGACACGCGTGATTCAGAGGAAGTCTCCGGAGAAACCGCAGCGCTGGAATTCAACAGAGCGACTCTGGTACCTCGCGAGTCTCTGAAGTCGTCGTGCGTCGGCGGGTAATGTTTGCACAGACGCTCAAGGATCTGTTTGTAGTGCAGGAGGCGATGCAGCGGCCGCAGGAAGAAGATGTTGAGCGGCAGATAACAGACCTTCTGGAGCTCAAAATCTCGAAGGAGCCCCTCCAGTTTCCGAGAGGAGCGACACGTTCTCTCCAGCTCCAGCAGGGCCTCCGAATGTTTCTGAAGATGAGCTGTTAACAGCTGAACGGGACGAAATCATTCAATGAGGTCACTCACCAAACTGCTACAAAATACTACAAACACTTCAACACACTGTCATGCGGTAATGATATCAGATTGTAAAAACATGGTAATGCTAAAAAAATACTACGGTACCTTTGTGGTACTCCGTGGTACCAAACACAACATACCATAATTCCATGTCTAAAGTTTCACACAACAGAAAACAGAGCATCCAAAACTTCTAAGTGTTCCAGTAGCTCAACTGGTAGATCATTGTGTCAGCAGCACAAAAGTTCCCACAACAACACAAGGGAACACAAGTACTGCTTTAAAAGCGTTTGCCAAAAGAATAAAATGTAAAAATGCCCCCAAGCTTCATCTGATATTGTTCTGATGTTCTGACCTTCAATCCCTGAATGTTCTTCAGCATCACATCTCCAACACGCTGATAGTCTCCTTTGATGTGAGCGTTGGATCTGCCTTCCCTGAGGAAAAAACAGAATAAAGTCAACTCAGCGGTTAAGGGTTCGATTCTAAAGCAACACGCGTGTTGATTAAGTCGCTATGGGCAAAAGCTGCTGTCACAAATGCACAAAAAGGAAAAATAAACTAACATAATGCAGTTATTTCACAGTGCTCCTCATATAAACTACTGGACATGCTTCATAAATCTGTAAATACAGAGCATGGACCAGAAAGTTGCAGTTTTAAACCATATAAAAGTAAAATTTGTTTTATCAGAACTAGTATTTCAAAGTGTAATTCGCCTATCGTCCACAAGATGACTCTGGAGAACATCTCGTGATCTCCTGAGCTTCTTCAGTCATTCGTCAGGCAGTTGAACCCTGTACCCGGCCACAGAGGTGTCACAAAAAAAAGCTCGATTTATGGTCCTGTCTTTGAAGGCAGGTCCAAACCCCCTCCCCACATCTCCCCACAGGCTACACGCAGCGCTCAACACTAGAGCTGGGATGGAAATGGAAAACTGGCTTTGAAGAGGAACGCTGGAAGCCGTTCCTCTCATTAGTTATTGTCAGGCCTTATTTTGCTGCTGGAAAAGGAGAATCTGCGTAAAAACTGATACCGGCTGTTTGCTCTTTTGTTTCAATGGCATATTTGAGCACTTATGAATGTTACACTACAGGTGTAAGTATATTTATTTAACCACCCAACAGGTTAAGACAATAAAATGCATTTATCTCCGTGTTGTTGGTGTTTTTGCTAAGAAATTAAACTTTCCTCAATATAGTTTTTGTGCAATCTGTACCCAGGGAACGTTCTTAGAACATTGGCTAACGTTCTCTATAAGTTCTCTCAACATTGTAAAAACTTCTTGCAGTAACGTCAGCAGAACTTTGTTATATTTTTATATCAAAAACAAGTTGTTAGTGGAACATTTTAAAAACAGAACAGAAACAAAACAAAAAACAGTTACAACCAAACAATAACGTTAATACAACTTGTAAAAAACTGAACGTTCTGAACATTCGTAGAACTTTCAAAATAACATTTTTAACGTTTAAGTTACTTAATGGAAATGTTACAGAAACGTTTCTACAACCTAAAATGATTTGCTGGGTATGTGTCTCACACACATTTATCTCTAGTAAACACACACACACACACACACACACACACACACTTGTCTGAATACACACCACTGAGCTAATCGCTGCTCCATGTCTTTCAGGAAGCTCTCGTGGAATTTATACACAGGTTCGAAATTGGCAAAGATGAGATTCTTTAAAGAATGTGGCATCGCTTCATCTTTCCCCACAGACTTCTGAAAGTGCTGAAATCAATCAGAACATTAAAACATGAGTAAAAACAGAAAAACGTTTTTGTTTTCCCTCTTAAAATCCATCTATAATGTTACTTGTGTGTCTCTCTTATCAGCAATACTGTCCTACTGTACCTTTAAGACTTTTAGTGTAAATAACCTCAGTGAATGTGAGTGATGCTTGGGTGGTTGCTGGGTTGCTCTGGGTGGTTGCTAGGGAATTGCTAAACGGTTTCCAGGGTGTAGCTAGGGCATTCTAGATTGACACTTCTGGGTTGCCAAGCAGGAGGTAACTAGGTTAACTGGCTTACTGTCTCAACAGAAATTTACCACACAAGGGTTTGTTTTAACCTGAACACTGATAAAGTCATCAGGCTGCTTTAAACAGACTGAAACATGAACACAACAACAATGGACAGAACAAAGCCACAGGCATTTATTTCTCCAGACAGAATTCGTGACTGAGTCACTGAATAAAGACTCTTTGTGTTTTATGGTGAGGAAACTCGTGCCTCATGGTGTCTGAATCGTACGCGTTCCTGTGCCTGCAGGATTTGTGCCACGTCTACACCAAACACAATAAAACACTGACAGAAGCAAAAACTACATTCAAATCTTCATCATCTTCATGCTAAGTTTGTTTTTGAGGAAGGGGTGTGGTCTCACGAGCTCCATAGCAACAGCCCGTGATCTAGGAGCCAAAGACAATATTTATGCGTCATGTAAACGGATCACGCTGTGGCTTTCATTCTGCTAGCCTGTAAACAGACAGATGAGTTTCCCTGTCAACAGGCAGGAACCAACAGGAACAGAGAAACAGGAGACAGGAAAACACAATACATACATTTTCTCCAATCATTAATAATTTGACTAATAAGTTGAAAAATATCATATGCAGCATCAGTTGTTTTTATCCATTATGCAACCTAGCAACCATCCAGCCTAGCAACTACCTAGCAACATCAACACCTTGGCAGTTGCAGAGGTGCGTAGGTTTGTTGTCAGGGTGTTGCTAAGCAGCTGCTAAGTAGTTTCCTAGCAACCACCTTGAAAACCATACCAAATGACTAGCAACCACCAGAAGATTCTAGCAATAGCTAATCCGATCAAACACTGCATAGCAACCATTCAGCAAACATCACAAAATACACAAGCCCCAGCAAGCCACACTTATTTTCTTCTAAAAAGGTCAAATTTATTTGGTAAATGACACACCTCCCATTTAAAGCATAACATTAACAACAGATTAAATCAGAGCCACCGGGATCCAGATAATCCAATGTTGATATTCACAGTTATTTACTGTAAAGCTAACGCTGAGACGGATAAAGACCACAAATATACTGTAAACACAGAGCAGACACACAACATACCAGAATATTTACAGTCTTACCACAGTGATGACCTCAAGGTCCTTCAGATACGTTCTCTCTGTGGTTAGAAGCTCTTTGGCAATGAAGTACGCTTTGTCAGTTGGAAACCGCTGGAACCAGAAAATGAGGGAATTAAGCCATTAAAAAGTAAATAAAACAAGACTGTAAAGCATGAGGGAAAGTTATTTCATCTCATTTTCTTAAAACTGCAATGTATTTAGTTTGCCTGTCTATCGTCACCTCTGTTTAAACAGGGAACTGCACCTTACTTGCAAACAGAAAAGTTAACATGACAGACAAATGACATTAAACTGACATTTTATAACTGAAATGAAACCTGGACGGTGGATGTATATATTAAATTGTGAAGTGTTTCTCCTCTGAAATAATGGAGAGAAACTGACAAACTCATCTGCTGCTCACAGATATATACAATTATATTTTCCACAATCAAATTACTAAGATTACATATGAGTTTCAGATTATAACGCCAACAGGAAATACATCATCATGAGAAAATCCACAGCGCTTGTACGTTTCTTCACTTGAGATTCATTGTGACATTTTCAGCCTGTATAATATCTGAACTGGTTACTGAGATCTTGGTCACAGCAAACAGTCCCTGTTCTGCACCAGAGCAGTTATATTATAGGTTAGTTGTTCTCAGGAAAAACTGCTTAATTACTATGTATGATGTTCTCAAATAAACAAAACTTGCCCATAAACAGCACAGAGCGTCATGAAATACAGAGATGCAGTAAAGGTAAAACAGATGCTCTCTGAACCACACGCTGGGTTGCCCACGACACATAATCTGCCCTAAATAGACTAGAATTTAGGATGAGGTATATCTAGGTCTCCTATTCTAAGAAGTCCACGGAGACACTTGACCAAAATATAGCGGCACTTCTGATAATACAACTGCCTCTTCACCGCTCAGTCTACATTTCTTTAGCCTTCAATTAAACTGAGGAATCTTCCTGAAAAGACAACAGGCCGAATCGACAGGAAGGCAATTTTCCACTCTGACAAAAATACAACAAATCTTCCAAACCATCAAATATTGGTCAGTTGGTATCTTTGTATCATTAAAAGGAACCGCAGAACGTTCTGGTATTTATCTACCTCGTTTCCTTTCCACCCTCCCCAAAAGACAAACCTTCCTTCGAACCTCATCCTCGTCGTCCGTGCGGATGAAGCCGCCGTCGGTCAGTAAAGGGCTGGTCAGAGGAGAAGGCTGACGTCCATCTGGGCTTTGGCCAAGACTCAGACTCTGTTTCTGGCCGTTCACCATCACCCTAGCAGCTGACGGAGACTCACTGTTTTGTGGGCTGCTAGTAGCAGGACCTAAAGGAGAACAGGCAGGTTACCCTATAGCAGAGTTAGATCATTCAATAACAGGGAATTTGTTAGTGCTTAAAACAACCACATATCAAACATTGTAATTTTATCATATAGCATAAAATGAAAATTTACCCTGCTAATCAGACTAGCATAGCTGGTTCATGTGGTTCTTTTGGTCAGACTGACATTGTGGATCAAATAATAGTTTAGCAAACGTTGCATTTTGGACCAGCTAGTTTGGAAGATCGTGGTGAACTAAGCTTGACTTTTCAGCAGGGTGGTATTAACATTGTGCCAGTCTGAAGACATTCTCTAGTCAAGCCTTCTTCCAAGACTGCATTGCTGAACATTACACAGTCTTCATAAATGGACAATAGCTGACAGCATCACATTTTCAGATCCAGACATGGATGAGTCACAACGTCCTAGTCTAACAATTCAGCCCGAGGACAAAGGATCTGCATTTCACAAATTCCTGCTTCAGTGGAACATGTTTCATCTTCCGTTCAGAAGATGACTACATCTACAACAGCACAAGCACTATACAAGAACATTCACATACTTGCCCGACAAAGTTCCATGCCTCGGCACGAATACGATGAAACAAGTGAACTGGGACATTTCAAAAGTTTTGAAGATCCACAATGGAGCCATTATGGGGAAGACGGAAGAGTCGCAAAGCTGGAGACGGAAAGGCCTCGTGGTGGAACGTTCACACGCAGGCATGCAAGAACATCTTCACCGTGAAGCTCGTCAAACATGCGACACAGACGACTAGCTACGGCTACTCTAACACAAAACAAGACACACGACAGGGGCTCTAACATCTAGGGGGGACGCCGACGGACAGCCAAGCAAACATCTGGAGTCGTGCTTCACAAGAACCAAGATTTTATTGCTACGAATACACATTCGTTTACAACGTTAGAAGCGTACCAAAAGGGGAGCGTTGAGGGGTTATTGGTTAGGTTTGGAGCATAATAAAAACAGACAATCTTCAGAGAGAAACTTTGTACAGACGTCCAAAACAATTAACAATGCTGAGAAAGTCTGCTTGCAAGTCATAGAGGATTGTGAAAGAGAGATTAGTCGAAATATTACAACAGCGGCTGATTGTTTGTTGTTTAACAACAGGTGTGATCTTTCCAATGTTCAGTTATTTAGTCTAGTAGGTCAAACGGCTTGTAAACACACAATTTGGGTTAGTAGTTTGCATATGTGCCACAGTGATTACACTGTTAATTTTTAGTATTTAAAAAAGTACAATTGCAATATGTCACACAAATATATCAGAAACATTTTCTATACCACAGAAACCTACATTTATACAGGAACAATTAGATTAAGGATCAAGAAAGTATGAATCATTCAAAACCGCTACATTTTTCTCACCATAATAAAACCTAAAAAGCTAAAAATGTAAGTCACAATTTAGTAAAATTGACAGAAATCTTCATATATGGAAAAGAATCTCTACTTTGGTCACAGTCATAAGTTACGATTCGCTGGAAATCCTGGCTGGGTGAGATTTATATACATTCATATCAACAGTGGCATAAACTTTAAGAAAATATTTTGATTTCTTTACAACAAAAACTCCAAAAACTGCAGTGGTCTTGCAAATGGCTTCATTAACACTTTCCAAAACACTCCACTGACGTGATTCTTAGTAAACGTTCCACAGTGGTTTAAAAAAACGTGGCTAAATGTGCTCAGTTGTCAGATTGTTTACAGCTAGTGATAATAACCTTAATTTCATGGTAAATTTAATATTGTTTTATAGATAAAAATGTATAGCTTTGTTTGTGACTGCCACAGTAATGCACAAAAACTATATAAAGAATGTGCAATCTGAACATGCTGTGTTTACGCAGAGTAAATGTTTCTGGTCAAAGACAGCCACTATATACACAACTAAAATAACAAGCAAAAACGGAGAGACCTGGAACATAAAATCAAAAATTGTGAAATTTAGTAATTAAAAAACTCTGATTAGACATAAGTTACAGAAACAGCAGGTCTGGACCAAAAAAAGCATCACATTTAAATTTCACATGCTGTCTCTTAAAACAAAGTTCTTACTCACAGTCCCTCACCTGAAACTATTTCCATTTCACAAGACCGCTGCATTTATGAGTCTCTCCTCAATGCAAAGACTTTTACACACATGAAAAGGAAGGGCAGCAAACGGTGGACACAAAAATAGGTCAACATGCGTCCAGAATAAAAGTGGAAAGGTGATACACATGCGGTCATTGTGAGGGAGGGATTTGAAGCGATGCACCGAGCACAGGTTAAACGTTCATCAAGCCCCGCAAACAGATGACATTGACGAGGAGTGCCAGAGATTCAGCCATTTGTTTAGGAAAAGGAAACTGAGCAGCAAAGCAAAACAAAATGAGATCTGCGTAATGTTTCTGCGTTTTTACAGGAGTGATGCATGCTGGGAAAATGGGCAAGCAAAAATGATGATGTCACCAGACCGGCGCCCGAGCAAAACCACCAAAGACGCTCGTTGGAACTTCAACAAGCGAGGTGGGAAAATCAATCGATAACAAAGCTAGCATGAAGCCATTATGGTTGGGTGAGAGTCTTTGACACGCAACAAATCACAAGTTAGAAAGCCTACAGGCTTCTGAATCTTACCAAACACTATATATATACACAAACCACACTACTCATAAAATCAAACCGAACCTCATGGAACTTTCTAGAAGATACGGTCCAAAGTCCTAATGATTTAAACTTTTGTCTAGAACTCCAAGACAGACCTGAAGATGAGCTTCATTTAGCTAATACAACACGCGAGCGTTGTGTTTAACAGACAACAATCTCAGCTTTAAACAAAACAAAGAAGGGCTGTCTAAACAAACGTCATCTACCTTTAAACAAATTTAGCCTACTGCTTGTCTACCAGTATTTTCAACATTTAAAACGGCACCTATTAACTTCTATCAAGTGGTATAAAATCACTTTAACACAGACAATAATGAAGTTGGCGAAGCCACACAAAACTTTCAACCACTTTTTTAGCAATAACTTACGTCTAATCTACAACATTAGCTGAAGCTATGGCTATAAGTAAGGTTTGTGTTTGTATTTACAGTTTATATAAAGGCAGGCCATCGTTCTCTATGTTTTTGTGATCCTTTATTCCTACAAGAATGACCGTAAAGTAATATTTTACAGTATAACACTTTTGACAGCACCTAATGACTAGTCACCTGCAGTAACCAGCAGTGAAGTAGGTTGACTTAAACTGTAGAAGTTTGCGATTCTCTACCAACCATTGCATTCACAGAAATGGCACTTTGCAGTATGAATTTTAACTCTAACGATAATCTACGAGTAACAATTAAGAATTTTGTATATTTATTAAGTTTTTTCTGACAGACACTACCCTTTACACCTAAAAACTTAGAGAATCGTAGCATTTTCTTCATGTTGTAACTGGTTAGTTTTTTTATTTCTATGGCACTAGTTAAAGAAAAGGAAACCACAAAAATAATTGTTTCTAAACTATCTTTTACAAACAACTTGTTTCACTAATGACATAAATTGAACTTCTAAGTGGCAAATATGGGACTACAATCAACCAATAACTATTTATGTTCTTTAACAATTAATATATTTCGCCCCATCCTCTTTATTAAGGGAATAAACATAACCATCCTCGTCCCCCTGGCCTTCGTCTTCCAGTTGAAGACTGCCAAATGAGAACTTACTGCGGGGCATTGGGGAGGAACCAGCTGCCCCAGGATTACCGAAGACCAGTGGCTGATTGAAAGAGTGGCTGCCTGTATCCGATTCAGTATCGCTAGATTCGGTTCCACTACTGGTAGAACCATCTATCATGTGGTTTGGGCTATTAGCACTCAGTCGGCTTCCATACAACTGTTGGGCCGGGCTGGATCGTGCTTGACCGGATCCAGCGTTGCCATTGGCTGCCACGCGGCGCTCGAGGGCAGCCATGCGTTCGGCCCTCGAGACCAACGGTCGCTGCTCATTGGCCGGAGTTGAATGAAGCTGGCTCAGAATCATGGGGTCAGTGTCGGACCGGTTACGCAAACCGTTTTGCAATTTCTGCAGATGCGGTGACCGACTGACAATTGGGGAATAGCTCCCATAATGATGGGCGTCCAACCCAGATCGGCCGTTTGAAAAGTAATGGCTACCGTCGTTCCATTGATGACGGCCACCGTACCCAATTTGCTCCGAGTAGTTCAGGGTTTTATGAAAACTGCTCAACAACGGGCTACAGTTTGCACTCCTGGAACCAACTAATAGGTGACTAGTAGGTGACCTGGGACCAGATCTCTCCTTAACCTTAAACATCTCATCAACCAAAGTACTGCTGAGCGGAAGAACACGCAGTGACCCGTTACCAGAAAACGACCCGTTAGACAACTGACTCCCGTTGAAGGTATCTGAACTCTGACTCTGAACCCGGCGGCGGGTCAAAGGAGAGTCACGAAATCGAGACTTGTTCGCTCCGTGACCGTTTGGCTGACTGTTACTAGCGACCGCTCTACGACCAACTGGCTCCACCTCATCATTGTCATGTGCGCGGGAACGAGAACTTGTGATGCGGCCTTTAACCAAATCATATTCGCTATCTACGTCACTGCTGTCGATGTAAGGTATCGAGGAGCTGCTGCCCTTAGCAGCATGAGATGCTAGACCTGTGCTCAGATGCTCGGACGGTTGCTTGGTTGGAGACGGCTTTAATCGAGCATCTGCCTCATCATGGGTCCCGTTGCTGCATCCGTTGGTCTGTAAAGTGAGGCTCCCCGGGTAGCGCTGGAGTGCCGGGTTCTCAACGGTCACTTGAGTGCGCTGAGGCGAGTCGACCTGATCTGCTGAAGCACTCGTGTTCTTCTGCAACGTGACAAATTTCAAATGAAATCAACTGCTAAGTGAACAAAATACAAACTCTACACTATCCTCAGAATCTACAGATGACTGACAATAAACTGGCATTTCCACAAAATCGTACCTGACAGATCAAACTATAAATCATTATTACAAACTTTGCAAAAAAAGAACAGTTTGTACACCATTTTTTTCATTTACTTCCTCAACTTGATTTTGGTTTGTTTAAATCATTTCATATCGCAGCATTATGAAAATAAACTGAGATTTTACGTTCCTGTGTGAAGAGACTGGGGCATTTCAGGACACGTCTGCTGTGGTAAACAAAGATCTCACCTCTCCCTGATCTTCAGCACACATCTTGAGTGGAAATGGAGAGAGACCTCCGCTGCTCGACTGGATTTTACTGTGTTTTCTGAAGACAAAGATGTGAACAGAGAAGACATAGATTAGCATTAATGAGTTCATCGTCTCAGGAGGTTCTGTGTGGTGGACATTTCCAAACATCTACACCACAAATCTTGACTGATCAGATTACAGTCTGATAAAAAAAGCCTCATTTAAACTCTTACTGTAACTGTAAACACAACTCCAGAACAAACATGCAGACGTTAGAAATGTAATGACATTTAGACATAAAAATCTCACCTTTCAAATGGAACTTTTTTGAATTCGGAGTCCTTCACATAATCGATCACCTGGCGCTGGGTGCGACCACTACAATGCACAAATGTTCAGATTAATAGCTTCATAAACAAATAAACAGGCAGATCAATTTGTCTATGAAAACCATCAAGTCAAAAATGGCTTGCAAATGATTACATTTAACTGTCCATGATGGCGCAAGTTAAATGTATATTTGCTTAAACTAGTGGCTTTGGCAAGGCTGGGTTAAATAAGTTATTTCAAGCTTTAGATAAAGAATGACAACAATAACTTTTCTGTGGTTAGAAAAAAAAAACAACACCCTCATGCGCATACCTGAAACTCAACACTGGAAAAAAGCCTCTTAAAAAAAAACTGAACGCTGCACAGAACATCTGGGCTCTACAGAGTTTGTTTGTTACCTGAATCTGAAGGAGGAACCTCTGGTGAACAGAACCGGTTTAGGTTTGGGTTTGGGTTCCTCATAGAGACGGAAGAAAGCGTGATATTCCACACAGATCTTCCAGAAGACTTTACAACAGTCTCTGCTGCCCATCATGAACTCCAGAGTGTCCTGACAGCTGCTCTGCTTAAGACAGAGGAACACCATAGAGGAACACCATAGAGGAACACCATAGAGGAACACCATTCAGCTCAGCGTTTAAAAACAGAGCTTGTGTTTTTATTGAAAACTGGTACACACACAGCCAACTGAGAACTGCTTTCAGAACGTTGGCCTAACCTTATCTTATATACTCTCAAAGTTACCAAAAACATTTTTCTTGAAATAACTGAAATGTTTTCAACATTACATACATCATATCAAAAATGTTATTCTTAGAAACCAAGCAGAAACATTATTACAACGTCTATAAAACTTTTTTTAGTCTCTGCCCTATTAGCAGGCATCACAAACAGGTCATTGTGGACTCAAACAAACAGCTGGTCCTGTTGTTATAAAAAATGTTAAAAAAAAAAGCACTCACGTTTAAGTCAGGTCGTAGTTTTATGAGAAAACGTTTCCTTTTGAAGCTCAGCTTGCGAACTTTAGACCAGTTAAAAGAATTGATTTTGGTGTGACCCTTTAAAGAAAGACATTAAAGAGCATTTGAACATTAAAACATTCTTATAAACAACTTGAGTAATATAAAACCTTTCACAGTAAGAGGTTTACAGTACAAGACATCCTGTTACATAAATCCAGTTGTCAGAAATGCCAGAAACCATAAATAACATTAGATTAACGTTACCTGAAAGACCAAAACACCAGAATGAGCCACAGCGAGGCTTAACTTTGTTCCCTCGCGATCTTTCGCTGGATGAAGACGCACACCGTACATTTCCAGTCTTCGCGCGATCTCCAGTAGCTGGTAGTCTGACTCTGCCGGCGTCTGTCCACTGCAGAGCCATTAAATGAATGTTTCCACAAGTTAGTTAGATGTAGAGTTAGAAGAGTCGCCTTCCAGTATTTTTGACCTCTGAGTTACTGCAGGCTATTGGGTGGTAAATTAGCTAAATGTGCTCATTTAAAATGAGCATTTTATAGAAGTTAAATTAGACCATAAATTATAATTTATCAAAATATTGATTGTTAAATACTATTATACTATACTAAATACTATTAATATATATATATATATATCACTAAATTAAAAATAATAACTGTTTTATAGTTTTCCTTCTCAAGACATTGAGCACACATTATTAAGCAACTGGAGTTGGATAGATAACTTGTATGATGGATGTGTGTGTGTGTGTGTGTGTGTGTGTGTGTGTGTGTGTGTGTGTGTGTTTCAAGCTTCAAAATCTCAGATACTAATCACTGCCATTATAAAGCTGGGAAGAGCAGGATATTATTTATTATAACTCTCATTGTGTTCGTCTAAAAGAAGAAAATCGTATAATCCCAGGATGCCTTGAGGGGGAGTAAATTATAGGAAAATATTCATTTTTGGATGAACTTTTCCCTGAGAACACACAGATATTATGTCTGCTTCAGTTTGACAAGAGTTGAGAGTCTCACTCACACGTGTTTTTGGTGATACTCCATGATTCTGTCCATCAGACTGTCCTGATCCGGTATGTATTTGTTGTTGAGCAAATGCTGTTTACACTGGACCTCATCGAAATCTCCAATCTCAGCTGTAACCACACAAACACACACAATTATACAACAGCATACACATCCCTGTGCAATACACATGCACACACACGCATACACTCACTCTATCATATACTATCACACACTCACACAAACACACAATCTTACACACACACACACATATACACACACACACACACACACACACATACACACACACACACACACACACGCATGCACTCATTCAATCATACACTCTCACGCTCACACACACACACACTCACACTCACACACACACACACGTTTTTGTAACTGGTTTCACATTCTCTTGGTCTGTACCGGTGACCGGTCAGTATATGAAGTCTATTACTGATGCTATACTGGTGCTAAGCTCTGGGTGGTTTCCATGGCAACTGCATGGCCTGTGATTTTATGATACGGAAGCAAAGCATGTTTCACATGATCTGAACATGGTTTTGCATGAGCGGCGACAGCGAGTTTAATCGCATTCATCCGCTGAGGGTCTGTGTGACACGGCGTGCATTTAAAATGCCTTCCAATCAGCCTGACAATAAAGGGCAGCATTTGCATAACAAAACCAGCACAATATATCAAAATGACTGAAATATCCCAGATACATAGGACAGTAGGAATGTTGCAATACTTTGCAATGACTAAATAGTCAATATAATGCAGTCCCACTAAAACCAATTCAAGATTTCTTACACTGCACTATATGTGAGACCAGCAGGGCGGCGCTGCTCTCATTGCAAGTCAGTCGTCCACAAGCCAGGTCATGTTTAATCTGCAGGGCAAAGAGGTACCTGTTGGCAAAGAGAGGGCAACAATTAGTACAATTAATGAATCTGAATAAAATTAATAGCCAGAAAATCAGGTTACAGTAAAAGGATGGGCATTTATTGACTAAACAGCCACCCCACAGTTTATAAACAAAGTTGAAAACATTATTTTTTGAAAACTACAACTTTTACATCCACTATAAAAACTCAGTTTTAGCATTTCATTAAATATATTAATTATTAAATGGACGTCAATTTTACATTTGCAGGCATTGTTGTTTGAGCTCAACTTTAAACTCACAATAAGGTTGTTTAATGCGTTTTAAACTCTGTTTATGGTTGTTACTAAAATCAGCTGATCATATCTGTAAGGCAGCCGAAAATCAATAAAAAAAAACTTTGAACTCTGATTCAAGATCATAAACATGCATATCAACGTTTATGAACTATAAAATCACGCTCACAAGAAAGCTGGTTTCACGCTCTGATGATAATAGTAATATGATGCTTTTCCCCTAACTCATCGCAATGCCTTGTGGGATTGTTTTTTCCACCGTGAATGATACACACGTATGCCTCCATTGACTCAACAACAGATTTATCTGACCAAAACCGAAACCAAAGACGTCTCAAACTTCTTCAGACATCTTCCAGACGCTAACAGCAGAGGTACAGAGATGAGCTACACGGACCCGCTAATTGAGTTTGGCAACGTTTCAGTCCATCTGTTATCTGCGC
Source organism: Yasuhikotakia modesta (assembly GCA_036877545.1). NCBI lineage: Eukaryota > Metazoa > Chordata > Actinopteri > Cypriniformes > Botiidae > Yasuhikotakia > Yasuhikotakia modesta. The sequence continues at coordinate 11,195 of JBAJNP010004122.1, read as the reverse complement.
TCACATGTTCTCAGACAGACAAACACAATCACCTCAGTCTGTACTGCACTGTTCCCTCCATCTTTCACAAAAACATGTTCTCTTCAACGATAGTAAAAGCTGAGCTTATTTTTTCTAGTCTCGTTTATCGCCCACTGCCCTCCACACTTAAATGACGTGCCGCTCAAACCTATAAAATTAAAAGCTAACCTTAAACCTTCAGTAAGAGTTGGACTTAATTTTAACAACTGAAGCTGTAAACCATATTCATATAATCCATCAAACAGAGTTTTCCGGGCTAGGATGCTTCATAAAAGCTAAAAGAAACTCTTGGACAAACACTTTGGGTTTGGCAGAAATATAATACACTATCTCAGGAACTGAGAAACAAAAACTCTTTCGCTTTTGCCGAGCAGCTACTGAAAGTTAAACCAGAAAACTGTCACAGCGGTGGAGAGAATTTACAGACCCCTCAGGAACCCCACGGCACCAAAACAAAGCAGGACGCTGGTTCTCCGGGGGAACTGTTCTCCTGCAAGCACAAACTGTGCCTGAATCTGTGGCTCTCTGCTCCAGCCGTTCAGAAACGACTTCAAGACATAAGGAGTGTCACGCTAGCCACACGTCACATGTAAAGAAACAGCCTCAGAATATTAAAATGTTGTTTGGCTACAAATTATAAAACATTTAGGCAACACTACAAGCTGTTCTTCGTGGCTGAAGGCATTTTATCGATGTACAGGCAGTAAATTTACTTTTCTACAGCACGGATATTACATTCGTGTCACAGTGAGTGTATTTATGTTGCCTTGTAGTACAGCGTATGCACTGAAACTGCTCACAATCTTCATAAATAATTTCATAAATATTGTGGCCAGTGTTTTAATTTATGATATTATTCACGTTTTACGGTTACACCCTTACAGAGTATAATGCTGTATATGTTGTAATAAAATAAAACATATAATATAACTCAACGTCATTGAAAAAAAAAGTATGTTCATGAACAGGGCACTGTGTAAAATAAGCATTATAGTTTTCTTATACACTATATAGAGACATTACAAACTTCAGATGGAAGTCAAACGTTGAACAGATGTTACCTGGTGAGCTCTTCCAGCAGCTGTGTGTGGTCTGGAGGAAAAAACTTCACCACAAACTTCAGGATGGTGTTTTTGGGCCCTGCAGACAGAAATGACATCCAATCACAGCTCTCTGACAGACACACAGCATCAATTAACTCATAAATCAGGGAGATTTAAATACGAACGTCTGATTTGCTTTAGAACAGGCTTCAGCAGGTCCAACCAAACCTGCGTCAGACAAAACAAACAAACATTTAAACACAGCAAGCGTTTGTTCATCCATGACACAATTTTATTAAGCATAGTTGCTTATGTAGACCTCAGGAGATTCAACAGTAACTTAATACACTGATGACATCAGAGGGTAATACCATATATGGTCCTAGTATACGGTACTATATGATAACCATATATGATTTCATATACTGTTCCATAATGTACTGTACCATAAACAAACATGGCATTAAAATGGTATGAACAGTTATAAAAAACAGTATTTGTATTATTAGTATGTTCTAAATGAACAAAAATCGTCAATAAAAATTGCAATTGAATGCTTGAGTCTTTTGTGTTGGACATTCAGCTAAAAAAAAATGCTGGCAAATTGATTTTTCTGACAACTTTCCAATGGGCAACAAAATTGGAAAATATGGTTTGTGGAAAATCGACTTGACGTACGGTTCTGAGACGCCACAACTCGCAGTCTGTAGCTCACAGACGCGCTCTCATCACGTCCAATTAAATATGGCGTCTACCTTGAGTAAAGTCCATTAACATTGGATATAAACGCAGGGCTGCTTACGGCCATTTTGCGGCGGTCCTGGAACTCTAACCCAAAGTACTCGCCCTCGATGAGGTTCAGATGGGTGCAGACCAGGTCAAACAGAACCTTTCCTGGAGCGCGTTGCTGTTGGAACAGAAAAAACCCACCATGAAGTTACAATATACTTTTCTTCATGAAATATTGCAGCATTTATTACATCGATTCATTAGTGCATGCCACTATTTCTTTTTTAATTCACACATCAACCTCTCTCTTCCACAAAATGACACATCCTCTCCTGAGGACAGTCTGTATGTCTGTCCCCAAGGGCAGGGCTAGATTAGCTGACCAATGAATGGCCAGGCAGTTTTTACCCCACCAACTTTCCGAGCCTTATTAAATTCCCATTCTTTAAACCGACTGTGCCGTCTTTTGTCTCGGACGTACTTGCATCTCGTGTTACTAGCTGCTACATGCACAAGGTAAAATCTTTATTTGCACATATTGAGTCATGCCTTAAGCTCCTGTCTTAATATTTACACTACGGTAGAGATGAAAGACGACTTCATTGAATTGTATAATTACAGTAAACTGTAGGCAAACATCAAAGTTTGTCACTGATGTAACCTTGTCTGCAAATAAACACGCTTTTAATTGGCCTTGGGTTTCACAACGGTTTGAAGGAGACACCTGGTGCAAGAGACCTTTGACCTCACTGTTCAAGTGAAGAAACACAAACACAAGAACCACTTGTGCGGCACAGCTGAAGATACAGATGAAAACACAAGCAGGTCACTCAAAACCAAACGCGTACTTCAGATTCACAGTTGAAAACAAAATCTCAACGTGAATCAGCCGTAGCCAAAATACAAATGCCAAACGTTCACACTGGAATGTCAATGTAAACATTTAGAAGACAATTTTCCTGTGGGATTCCAACAGTTATAATAACATATGTGAGAAAAACATCATTCCTCAATAAAACGATTGCAGTTAACAACTGGGAAAATCCAGTTTCTCATCCAGAGGGCAGAAGCTTAGTTCAGGCCTCAACAAACATCTAATGGGCCCTCAGGGTTAGTTAAAAACATATAAACGAAGAAAAAATTCGCTAAAACTACTATTGTAGTTGACCAACTCCAAATCAATTTATTAGTTAGTGTTTGATTCATTTGTATAATAATTTGTATAACAAATACAGTTATACCAAGAATAATTTGGGTAAAAATTGTGAAGCTTCAAATATTGTTGTGTCAAAAAGAAAAGACAAAAAGAAATCAAAAAGATAAGACAGATCTAAAAATACAGCTCCTTACATTTATATCACATACAAACCCTTCAGAACTGCTTCTAAATTATGCAGAAACAAAACTAGCGCACACAACACAAGTGCAGCGACTTCATTTAATGGCGTAAGCAAATTATTTCAAATTACAGGAAACGGTGGAGGTCTGATTCCTTCACAATGAGCTAAACACAGGAAGAGGTTTAACCAGAGCAAAACGCTCCACGGCTCTTTAATACTAATCTGAACTTCATCATCTCAGGCGTCTGCCAGAGAAAACGCCCAACGGCTGCCAGATCGCGTCCAGTAAAACACGTTTAAATGCAGCGCATGGAGGCCGAGTTGAGGCTCAGCGTTTGAGATGATTCTGAGAAGCAGCGGTTTGTATGACAGATGGAGAACTTTCATTGCAGTACATCACCCACAAACCCTCTCGTATGAGACAAACCAGCCGCCAGATTTCAGTTCCTCAGGCTTAGCCGTGTGTTAGCATGTTTACAGTAACGGCAGCCTGGACACTCCCATGAATAATAGTCTCTCAGGACGACATAAAAGCGCGTTCAGGCGCAATATTTACAGCATGTTATGCTGTAATTTGTATGCATGATAACAGCTGATCACAAAGCTCTGAAAAAACAAAAACTGATACAAGCAGAACTGTGTTTCTAATGCATGTCTGTAAAAAATGTAATTATTTATATTGGGCTTTGCACAATTTCTGCATTGTTGCAAAGTTTTAGGAAATACATAATAGAACAATCATTGAGACATAAGAAAAAACAGTATAGTAATGATTTAAAACAGAAAATAATGGAAACATATGAAACTTGTATATAAGAAAAGGTATTATTGCCTTTTTAATATATTAGCATATAGGATTGTGGTTATTATAGCACTAGTAAGCAAATATATATGTCTTAATATGTCTAATGCTTAATGCTAAAACAGACATATTCATACATGCCAAGTGTCAAATGAATGAGTGCTGATCGATGGTCAAATTCACATTGTCAGCTATTTTTCTGGTTGCCATTATTGGTTCTAAACGGCATGAAAACACAACAGTCTCTTCTTGTGAAACTGAGTGATTTCTGGCGGGGCGGCTGCATTGTGGACCAAACTTCATGCCAAACTCCAAATCTGGCTATGTGTGACTAGCTAAATAAACTTCCTATATTTAGCGTCAAGAGAAGAAAACTGTCTCTGCACTGCTGCAAAACACAAATAACATCTGCTGGGCTGGAAAGTTCTGGCCGATCTGCTTCAATGCAAAAGCCACAACAAAAGGCTAAACACTCAGCTAGCAGATTTAGGTTTTAAGAACGTTTTCCTAATGTTTTCATTAAGTAACAAAAACTTTAAAAATTTGTTCTAGGAACTGAAAAAGTTCTAGGAACGTTCAAAACATCCAAAACATTGTACATTGTATTTAAAACAATTAAAACAATTTAATACATTGTACAAAATATTGCATTAACGTTATTGCTTGGTTATATGAACGATTAATCCTGTAATGTTGCTATGACAAGTACTATGACAAAATAGTACCAAAATGTATTGAAATGTATTAAAAACATTAGTTTTTACTGTAAGTTACTGCAACGTAACTATGAGAAAACATTAGCCAACGTTATAAAAATGTTCCCTGTTAGCAGGGTAAGATGAAAAGATTTATGAAACAAACGTAGTAAAACACAGGCGGTTCCTCTGCTAACAGAGTGGTTATACAGTAAGTCACATCCGCTATGTCAGCACTACAATATCCAAAAATATTTAAGAGGCCCTTTGAGGATATTTTTCTAGAACATCTCGAGTTCCAGTTCCCCCAGCAGATGAGGTCCACCGCAGAACCTTCAGAACCTGCCGAGTACCAGCTGTGCTGGAGGCAGAAGCAGAAGGGTAGCAGAGCCCCAGAGCCACGAGGGGACTGGGACAGCTGCCAAACTACACCCCCAGCCCTGCTGCCCGCGCCAACCGCTGGCACGGCCACCCGGCGACTGCGACTGCGTCTGCCACAAGCTGCTGCAGCTGGAGGCCGTGTGGACGTGGGAAGGAGAGTTGAACGGGTCACGCAGGGGTCAATGGGAATCTGACCCGCAGCACAAACGGCTGAGATCATGAGAGACAAGATGTTTCTCTCCAGCAGGACATATCTACTCTGAAACACAAGCTCAGATAGATTATCAGTGTCATTATGGGATGATAAGAAGCTGAGAAAATAGAGAAAACATCCAATGATTTGTTCCTGAGAACATTTAAAATCAACGCAGAAACAAAATGGACTTCAGGTTCTTGCTAGTTAATCATTCTTTGTCTTTTATAAATGATGTGGAAAACCATTTTAACCAATAAACAAAGCAGTATTTAAGCATCACTATTTTAGCAAACTTACACACAGTTTTGTTCAGTTCTGGTCTTCAAAGCCCAATTTATTTAATCAATTCCTGATGGAAAGAATTAAGTCCCAAATAAATTTGTTTCTCATTGCTTCACCACATTCCAGATTCCTTTTAATGTTGACATTAAAGTCTTCATGCAAAACAAAGGAAAGATTCAAAGCCGTAAATATGGTTTAAAAACAAACAAATAAACTCTCGGATGGTCACGCCCATTTCCATGCCGGACAGCTGCTCCTCGCATCCAAACACAAGAATGTTTTCCTAAATGTTGTCAATTGTCAAATGTAGAAAATGGCAGCAGCCCATAAACAGATTTGAAAGACATTTGTTTGTTGTTAGCAAAAGTTTGTCTAGACATCTGCTGCAAGACATTACGTTAAAATAAAAAAAAAAACAATGAGGATATTTTATGGTGTTTTCCTGCTTCTAAAAGTACAAAAGCTAAGCTAAACATATCCAAAGACAAATCTTAGAAATAGTCACAGCTGTTCTGTAACTATTTGTGTTGTGTTTGTTTAAATCCTATATCACATCATAGCAACAGTAACATTTTAAAATTAAGAGGCCAAAACATGCAGTGTTGCCTTCCTAACAATCTCACGTTGCAAGAACGTTTCTGTAATTTTCCATTAGTTTACAAAAACAATTTTTAATGTTTTAGGAATGTCCAAACGTCCAGTTTTTAGATATCGTATTATTGCTAATGCTTGGTTATAAGAACATTATTTAAACATTTTATTAATTCTGTAACATTTCTCCACAGTCCAGCAGTAACCGGATACTGAGCACGTCAGCGCTAGCAGAGGTCAAAGAGGAAAATCGAGGCACTATGGGAAACGGGAAGAAACTTCAGCTCAAGGGTGAATTTATTATCTTTTCAGTTGAGAAGCCGAAACTCCATCGGGCTCCTGAGGTGAACGTGGACAGTAGCAGGTCCCTCCCTTCCCCGGCCCCACGTGCTGTTTCTATTGGATCCAGATGTTTGGATCTGGTTCTACCTCAGCGTTTGAGGTAGTTAGCGAGCGATGTAATTAAACCTTTAAAATGTTATCAGACCAGCCAGCATTTTCAGCTGCTGTGCTTCACGCTCCAAGAACTACACTGCACAGGAAATTCCTCTTTCATTATAACAGCTGTACATACCGGTGACCTTCACTCAGAACGAAATGTGCCACAAATGAACGTAAAATCAAATTCAGCAATTAATCTCAGGCCGCACAGAATTCCAGTCAGCGGGAGTCAGACACGCTCTCATTGAAATTCCAGTCAGCTGGAACGGGAAAGATCCGACTACAGCAACAGCCTAACAAAGAGTCTAGTTTCACAATGCAAACTTTAAGGAAAGGACCAAGAATTCCACAGAATTCCTTGCCTGCTGAGATAATCCAATCACTAGAAATATGCTGTAACTGATAACACAGTTTGGTCAAACCTTTCCATTTAAAGCAAACTGAAAGATTAATCTCAACTGTTAAGCTCCTAAAATAACATCAGGGATCACAAAGTCAAACCTGAAGAGCCACAGATTTTCAAACAAATTCCCATTATCTATCATTTTGCAACACCCTAACAATTACATGGCAACCAATCAGAAACCTTAGCAACTGCCAACCCAGCTAACACTGAACAATCTTAAAACGTTGAGTAATATTCTCTAAACGCTCCCTCAGAGTTATCAAATAACATAACACATTAGAAATGCTGTTCCTAAGAAGTTAGTGGGATATTTTAAAACCATTCAAGGATTAAAACATTTTCGTTGCTTAACAGGAAAACATTCCTTCTACCTAAAATTGTTCATCTACAAACTCTTGCATTTCTCAAATCTCTCTTCAAACTGTGAAGTATGTTTGAAATTAACATTGCAGGAAATGCAACATCGCTTTGCACAGGACAGTTAATGCACCGTGATCATCTCTCTCATTGGCCGCTCATGACTCCCAATGAACTTCATGGAACAGCGTTTAGATATCACCCAGATATCTGCCACCTCCTCAACTGCAGCATCAGACAAACGCCGGCCTGCGGCGACGGGATGAACTCGGTTCTGAAAGCACTTTTTAAGAGCTCAGATTACCGGGCGCTTGGAAACAGCACGTCTCTGTCGCGGCGGACGGATTGGCAGTGAGATGCACAGACTTCACAATGAGTCTTTCATACGGGCTCTGAAAGGGCTTTTCTCCTGCAGAGCTCTTTTTATTGCATGATTTCTCATATTTAAAGGCTCTGACAACACCAGAGAGCTCAACGTTGTGATCCAATGACCGAAAATAAGGGCAGTTTACTGGAAGCAGGATTTTATTATTAGAACAATAATAATTGCTGTGACTTATTTAAAATAAAAAACAACAAAAAAATAAAGTTCAAAACTTGCAGTTGTTAAAAACATTTTAAACAACTGCATAGATACGTTGCACAAAAAGACATTAAACAACCCAAGAGACATGAGTCTGGGCAGTTCTGGCTAATTTTGAACAATGACATGAGGGAAATTTTCAGTTTCTGCTAGTGGAAAATTAAATATTCCACAGTTTAATAAAAACAACTGTACAAGCATTTAAAGCGAAAACCACAACAGATCAAACAGAATTAAGCATCTTATTTAGAACCAGCTGCTGGATTTATGGTCCAACCACAATCACTCAGAGTGAAACAGGAGCTATCAGACAGTCCTTCTCCTGAAGATCCAGAGTCCTCCAGAGTTTAGCTCCAACCCTAATCAAACGCAACTGAAGCGGATAATCAAGTCACACGTTAAAGCCAGTTGGAGCAAAACTCTGGAGCAGGACCATGGCTGTCCACCATCACGTCTACAGAACCTGACATCAGTTTATATGAGAAGTACAAACAGAGCTGGATAATGTGATTTATGATTAAAATCTTCATTAAAACACATGAAAACAAATCAACCAATCTTTTGATCTGCCATTTTAAAGCAATAAAATGTCAATCTGCATTATATGAACGCAGGCCGATTCGACCAATCGCAGCGCTACTGACAAAACTTCCAGCACAAAGATAATGAGGAACTTCCTAACAAGATCTGATGAACTGTTTGTGCTCCCAACGCTGCATGTCGCGAGGAGGAGGTGTAGATACAGGCGAGCGGCGTTTGATTAAATTTGGAGTTTGGGCGTTATTAAAAGCCACGGTCAGATCATTAAAATGCAACAGTCGTCAGCACGGCGCTGAGGTTATGCTAATCGTGTCTACGCTAATGAAAGCTAATGAAAAACACAGCAGAGCGTCGGAAGAGCGACGTAAGCTGTGCTCTCAACGAAAGTGAAGTTAAAGGATTAGACATGGCAAAGCCTCATGGGTAATTTCACATTATTGCCCCATTATCAAATAAGATGAAGTACGGAACGCCACCGAATGGAGACCCAGCTAACAGGGAACGTTACCAGAACATTCTTGCAACAATATATATCATACACAATAAAAATGTTATTTTTAAGTTGTTAATGAAACGTTAAATTTGGAAAAACATTTTTGTGACCAAGCAAAACCATTTGCTGACCTAACACAGCTGAGCCAAGCAATGCCGCGAGTCTCACAGCCTCTTAGCCTACAAGAGCCATCGGCGCATGACTGCATACAGTCTGAAATAAGAGCTGGAGGTGTGGGAAAGAGGAGGTGCAGCGGAGGGGGTGTGAGAGAAAGGAGGTGCTGCAGAGGAAAACAGCAGGAGAAGTTTAGGAACACAAGAGCAGGTTTCAGGAGTAACTGGATATTCCACAGTGAAAAGACACTGAAAGTTCATTTTAAGGTCAAACATCTCAGTTGAAACTATAACTTGTAAAAATACGAAACTATAAAAATATCTTATTTACACTTTAAACTGTGATTATAAAAATACATAGATACTTTATTTCAGATAAAGTAACAGATATTAACAGATAATATTTTGCATAAAAAATAAATGTTTGTTTCATTTCATAGGTTTTGAGGTTTATCTCAAAGTCAACAATGCAAACAAAAAACATACAAACTTATTTTTTACTGTCTGACTGTCTGAAGAGGATTTTAATTCTATCTCCTCAAGAAACGTTTAATCTGAGGCTCCGTCTGTCATGACAGGCCGTGATTTTACAACACAGGAGGTCATTGCAACCTCGCGAGGATTAAACCTCACCACCACCACAGCTGATCTCACGGTCCCTTCAATCCCGGGTTAGAATCAAACAGAGCAGGTAACGCAACCTCACATCTGACCTACAACTTAATCTTCTTACCCGAGGGAAGATGTCACACAAGACTTACTGTGTCCTGCATTCTGCAGCTGAACACACATTCTTCAGCAAAGCTTTGTTGAATCTGAATAAAACACTATTATACCTCTATATATGGAGGAATCTATACAGCTCTGAAAATGTATACCTCAATATATACAGAAATCTATATGTATCTGAACATTATTGTTCAAACAGTATATAACTCTGTACATTTTTAAAACTTTCCACAAATAACGTAACATAACATTTTTGATATATATGATATATAATATTAGAAAAGTTTTACTAACATCACTGCATGTTTTTAAAGACTGAGAGACCTTTAAGGGAGACAGTTAGTTGGACATGAACACTGAAGCTCTGAATCTCTGCCAATCTACACAGAACAATCAGAGCTTGTCATTTCCCAGTTTGGCTCCGTGATTTAGGACCGAAACACTCGTGGCTATTCCAGTCACATGAGGCCTGCCAGCGATTTAAACTGGGAACCAGAATGGAAGACCTGACAGAAAGATGCATTATCTGTGTGAAGCCTGGAGCTGGTGTTACCAAGACAGAAACAAAGACCATACACATGAGAAATGCCACGTACTGAGATGAAGAGATGAAATCTTCAGGCAGAGATACTAACTTCCTGCTCAAACAACAGCAGGAAACACGGCTTCAGAACAGCCTCAGTTAGACATTAACAACAAGTCAACCATTAACTAACTGAACAGTGACTGTCCATTTTAACTAGAGCATTTTTAACCGAACCATCAACCAACCAGCATTTTAAACTCATTTTATGAAACATTACAAAACGTTATGGAAACAAAAAAAACTACTAACGTACGATTAAAGATTCATAATATTTATAAACAAGTTTAATGATATGCAATAAATGTTATTTAGCTTACTGCTAGCTTACTGCTAGCCTCTCTGAGACTGCCTGTCCTTTAAACCAAACACCTAGTATACAACAAATGATTTTGTCTTTGAGATCATGTGATTCTCATGGAACCTCATTAGGATTCTTAGCGTAACTTAAAAGCAGTTTTACTTCCCAGGGCATGAACAAATACGTCAGGCTACCAGTTAAGGTTGAATTCCACATTAAGGAACCGTAGGAACCATTAATGAAGCCGTTACGTAATGTTTTCCAGCTCCAGTGGAACTCTGAGGGTCTGAGTCACGCTGACTCTTCTAACAGGAAGGACGTTCTATTCCCCCAAAACAAACGTTCTATCAGAGGATCTTTCATTCAGGAGAACCCCGGGATCTGGCAGGGCTACTGGAACACAAGGTCAAATGAGATCTTCCAGTTTCACTGCTTCAAACAATTTACCATTTATCCAGTATAACACGGTCACTTCCTGTCTAATTTAAGTGTTAATGACCCACCAGCTAACAGGGAACATTAAGGAACGTTATGCAAACATTCCTACAACCTTAAAATCGTTAGTTGGG